>JAOVVB010083475.1:0-13579 GCA_028570985.1 Heterobranchus longifilis
ATAAAAGTATACATGTTGTATTTGAAAAAAATATTAATATTTCTATTTTTTCATATACAACATATTTATTTTCATATAGCTTATTTTATTTTATTGTCTCATGTAATTTTTCCATTGCTTGCTTGAGTAGTCGAAGGTAAGACAAAGGACTACAGGATGGTTGAAGGTCTGGTGGAAGTTTCATACTGTACAATATGTCTATGAATTTTGGTTTGGTCTGGATTCATTTTAGACAGAAAAAAAAAGTATAAGAAATCTCAGGCGATGACGATAGAGTTCCAGCACGTTCTGGAAATGAAACGGACAAAGCCAATTCAAGAGATCTCGAGTGTCCTGCAAGGATCCCCAAACTGAACTCAAACTCACTGAACAGCTTTAAGATCAACTGGAAATGGAGCCTCCACAAAATACCAACCTCATGTGGCACTTGTAGCTCAATGAACACCAATCGTCACTGAAACACTGCAACATATAGTGGAAAGTGGAGCTCATTATAACTAAAAGGACGAATCCATCTGGATTGAGATGTTCCCCATGGATATGTGAATGGCGTCACAAACTTTACTTACAAAAGTTAAGTCTATGGATGTCTACCTAAAATACTTGTATTTCCTTTTAAAACACTATATTTAGAATGTCACACTATTTAGCAACATGCCACTTTAAACATTAAACAGAAAAAGATTTAAAGACGGATTAATTTTTACTAAAATGAAAAAATAAAAGTGCTTTATATTTAACAACCTGTTATGAGCATGTGTGAAATTTGTATACACTTATCAGGTACTGTACTATAGTAATAGCACATGGAATATGCATATAAGGGTCCAGGACTGCAGGTGGCGCTGTTTGGTTTTCATTACTACAGGAAAAAGATTTCTTCTGCTTGAAGACAGCCATCTTAGAAGGAATTGATGTGTGCGCCCCTTATTTTTTTTAATGAACAATCAAAGGCACACATTTATAGTTACACTTGATGATGTTGAGGATCACTCCTGAAACCAGTGATTTCCTCTTCTCACTTATGTTCCAGCAGCTATAGGCAGTCGTTTCCCTTTTCAGCCATTTTTTTGTTGTTGATAATTTGTCTTGTTCTTGAGAAACCATAAAATTCTCTGTCTTGAAAATGGTGGAAAAAAGGAGACTCCCTCCTTGCAAAAAACATCATCATTATATGAAGCAAGTGTTACCTGTGAGACTCATCATCTATACCGCTTTATCCTGTATTCAGGGTCACGGGGGGCCTGGAGTTTAGGGCACGAGGCGGGGTACAACCTGAACAAGGGGCCAATCCATCACACATATACTCACTTGCACACTACAGGCAATTTGGAAACGCCAATTAGTCTAATCTGCAGATCTTTGACTGTGGGAGAAAACCGGAGTACCCAGAGGAAACCCACCAAGCACAGGAGAACATGCAAACTCCATGCACACAGAGACTGGAATCGAGACCGGCCAGGAATCGAACCCGGACCCTGGAGGCTAACCACTACACCACCGTGCCACCTGGGAGTTTTATAGTGCTGCCAAACCTTTGAACTTTTCCAGATGAAACATTCTGCATATCCTTAGCACTACTCTACTCAACCATAGAAGCTCGCTTTTTTTCTTTATCAGTAAGAACACACGTACCTGTGAGGTGCGATGTGTCTGCCGTACCGGTCTCTCTAATTGAGCTGTTACTACAGAAACGAAAACGCTAGCACGAGTGCATTAATGTGAATTATGGCTCGTCCCTTTAAGCTTACCTCTTGGTAAGTTTTGCCTAAATGTTTGCTCTTGCCACAGTTCTGTCATATACCAAGAAGTGTGAGGCACCAGCCGAGTCACTTGTGCACTGCCTCATGGGAAACGTGGTGGCAGAATGAGGGTAAACCTGTTTAAGTCGGATTAGCCTCGGCGAACGGATCGGCATGCTTCCAGCACACGCAAACATGTGGCCAATTTACAGTGATGGATTACACGTCGGATGACTTCTTCTGCCTCTTCATCATTCAGCGCTACGCTAAACCCTCTCCCTCCATCCCGCTCAAACAATTTATAGTGTTGTAGCCTTGTAGAGCCTGGCACAGCTGCTACAGATGTTTCAATTTGTGTAAAAAGCTTCTAAAAGCCATGAGGTGTGTCATTATTCAGGGCTGATCAGGCACTTTCACTGAGCAGCCATAACCGCCGTGGTGTGTGAGCTGGCCGTGATGTTTCATCCCTGGATTTGGGGTTTCACTCGTCACTCGCGCTAGAATTTAATTATTAAATCTATCCAGTATACACTGTGTACATGTACATCGTTTAAGTCATCAAATTCAAATAATGAAAGTCTACTAAATGGATAATCATGTTCTTTTTTATTTTTATATAACTTAGTTTTGATTTGTTCAGTAAAAGCTTAATTACAGAGATTCTCACGTTGATCACATTGTACTCTACTTACTTTTGTTTGTTTTTTTCTTTCTTTTTCTCTTCTATTATTAACTAGTTTGTATATTGATTGGTTTATTATGTGTTTTTGAAAAATGTTTTAGGCACCTTATGTTTTAATCCCTTGTGCTTTTTTAGTTTAATGATTTAATTAATTAAGAAGACATTTCCAAAAAAAATATTTCATTAATCAATTAGCTTGTTTACCAAATTTGTATGATGTATAAACATTTTTAAATAAATAAAATAATATAACATTTTCTTACCTTTTCTTTAGGTTTTCTTTTTTCTCTTTTTGCGTCTGCTTTTAATATCACGACAAGCTGAAACAATATGCTCACAGAAATTACATTGAAGTCTTTCTTTCTTTGGGTTGTATATATTCTGCTGACTTTAATCCTTTTTGAATCCCTGATTCATGGTAAAATAAAACATTATTTAAAACCTTCTTTCTTTGTTAACCTGAACATCAGAACGTAGACATGAAAGCTCTGGTATAGAGACGTCGTATATTATACGATATTTTTCAATACTGAATTCATGATCTTTTATATAATAAATTGTATCGATTCACTTTAAAACTATTATTGTGCTTAAGAGTAGAATGTAAAGTGTATAAATGCGTCCCTAGCCTCGTCCCTCCCCCCACGGTGCATTGCTTCAAGGACACATGTCCATCTCCTGGCTAACACTGATGCCAACATGGTGCATTAGCATAATGGGTGTGAAAACAGCAAGTCAGAACAGCTGCTGTTCCTCGTCTCCCTCTGTCTCGCCCACCGAGCGTTTCCTCATCACTGTTAAGGTCTGGTGAGAGCCCTGCCAGGTTCACTGTGACCTGCACCGGAGGCAGAGTTACTCAGAGATGAGGCGTATAATGAAATCAACAGCATTAGCACAGAAGTTCTGGCTGGATTCCTGCTCATGTGTTGAGTTCACTTTCATACGATTACTTACATTTTTATAATGAATTGTTAACAATTTGCTTTCAAATACATTTAAACGTGCTAAATATCAGTGTTTATTACAGAGCTGATTTGAAGGTCTTTGCAACAAACAACAAAAAGAGAAGAAAAGTGTCATAGAGAAGCTGGAGTACGCTTCACATCAACCCCTGCATGTCACATGACTGTAATCATGCACACTGGGTGTGTTTTGTTTTTATGTTTCATATGCTACCGATGAGTTCCAGTTGTGGGTCACAGTTTATAGTCTAGATTTCCTGTTGTTGTTAGTTTGGTTACTTCATGTTTCATGAAGACAAACCTGCACTCGGGACCTTGTCGTTTCTTAATCCTAACAGAATTCTAGATCAAAAGGAGGATGAATGAAAAGAGTGCAGCATCGCGATTTCAACATCAGCATTCAGTGTGTTGCTTCAACCAAACGGGACTCATGGACCTTCCAGAAGCTTCTAACTGCTCCGTGTTCCACTGATTGATTTATTTTATTGGACAAGCTTAACAGATCTGAAACATGGCAAGAGGGAACAGCTCCAGTTCTTATGGCTGTAGAGTCGAACCACTCATGAACATTTGAGCCAGTAAAGCCTAGTGAAGCTCTTCTGAACTGATTAACCCTTTATTATGTGGAACTCATTCAAATTCTTCAAAAAAAGATGTTTTTTTTCACTGCTGACATTTTGATTTTGCAAATCAGTCAGTGAAGTTACCATACATACTTTATTCAGGTGAAGAACCACATTTGGTAACTTCTATGGGATTTAGATTTATTTATTTATTTGTATTTTTAATATTTTATTATACAGTATACAGTATAAACTCACTCTATCATCTACACCACTTTATCCTGTATTCAGGGTCACTGTGATCCTGAAGCCTATCACAGGAGACTAACAGCACGAGGCAAGTTACAATATCAGTGGGCAAACACACACACACACACACACACTCACACACACCTAATCACAATCTACACACAATTTGTGAACACCAATTAGCCTAATCTGCATATCTTTGGACTGTGGGAGAAAACCAAAGTACCTGGAGGAAACCCACCAAGCACGGGGAGAACATGCGAACTCCATGCACACAGAGACTGGAATCGAGACCGGCCAGGAATCGAACCCGGACCCTGGAGGCTAACCACTACACCACCGTGCCACCTGGGAGTTTTATAGTGCTTCCAAACCTTTGAACTTTTCCAGATGTATACACTACTCTACTCTAGTATTTGAGTCGGGAATCAAACCTGGACCCTAGAGGTGCGAGGTGACAGTGCTAACCACTGAGCCGCCGTGCCGCTCTATTACAGTATATTATACACTTCTTGAAAAAAGTATTATCTTAGACCCTATTACCAGGCTAGGAACTAAATATGGTAACCTTACTAACCATGATTTGCAACATAAAAATGACAACAATGATTAGGCTGGTCAGCTGAACCGGTGTGGTACATTTAATATTGCTGAAAATCAGAGTTCCTCATTATAGCAGCTATAAACACACATAAATTCTCTCGCTAGATTCTCTTGAAGTTGACACGATACAGTATGAAAAGAAGATGCAGATTTACAGAGAAAACTCATCCTTTATAGCTGCACTACTGTCAGAGCCGCTGGAACAGAACATTAATCAACACCTTCTGACCGATCAGGATCCGGAATTGAGCAGCAGCGCGGTGTTAGATTGCATTAAGACCCCCGAATGAGGAGGCGTTACTCAGGAATTAGAGAAATTACATTAACTCTAAATGACATCATCTCCTGCAGAGAACTGGCTTTTGTTTGATCTTATTCGACACACAGATCGGCTCCTGCTGACTTCACCACGCAGCCGGGGACTGGAGTGTACCAACAGACGTGATAACTGTATGAACAAGTGTCACTTTCTGTCACCAGCTCTTCCTTTCCAGAGACTCAGAGTGTGTGTGTGTGTGTGTGTGTGTGTGTGTATGCGCTGATCTCCCTCTCTGAGGCGTTACAGGCCCAGCGTGAGCTCAGCGTGTCAAGCGCTCACTCAGTGATCAGACAGACTGAAAGCAGTTTGAACTCGGAGGAGCAGAAGTGTTTCCTCAGGCTGAGGAGACGTCCTGAACATGCGAATCATCCGTTTGTTTGTTCAGCTGTTTGTCTTCCCCACATCATCTCATAGGGCCAAAAGAGTGGAGAAGGCACTTTCTAGCATTTTAGTGTATTTTAACACAGTCTAACATGTTCCTCACGGTTCCTCCACACTCTTAAATATTGCTCTTTTAAGAGAACCTTTGAAGGCTCTATGTGCCGTAGGAAGACAAGTAAGAGTCCAAGAAGAAATAGTTGGAAACTGAGATCTCGTAACAAACCCTTAAGAGCATGGCCATTGATTAGGCAGGTGTATGTACGAGTCAAGATTTTTCCAAACCTGTCTTGATGCACAAGAGTTTTTGTTTGTTTGTTTTTCATGTTTAGCACAGATAATAAACGGTTATTAGCTCCAAAAATCATTCCATAATTGACTTGAAAACATTTTGCTTCAGGTTTCTACATTAAATATTGAAAATAATCATTATTTGCACCCAGACCAATGTAAAAAGTGAAAGTTTATTTAAGTTTTATTGACCCATCAGATGTTATGTTTGTGATGTTATTCAACCTTCAACCATCTCACACTGATTAGAAAGTTTCTCCAAATGTAAGAAACCTTAAGGGTTTGGTCTTGTTTCTGTCCATCTGCCAAAATCCAAATTGCTGCATTTACAGAAAGATTCTTAAAATAATTATTACGAGCAATTTCTTAACAGATTGGTTCTCCAAATTTTTACCAGGTAAAAATTCTTAATAGATTATACACCTACTCTTGTTATCTTAAGGTCACCTTTCATGTTTTTTTTTTGACTACCTTAAAATGATTGATGATTTGTAATTGCATGATTATTGTCTATTGTTTATTGTCTGTGATTTATTATTATTATTATTATTATTATTATTATTATTATTATTGTCTACTGGATGTTGGAAAGTTCCTTAAGGATAAATAAACTTATCTATCTATCTATCTATCTATCTATCTATCTATCTATCTATCTATCTATCTATCTATCTATCTATAAATTAATTAGAAATATATTTAATTTCAAGCTACAGATAATTAGCTATAACTAAGACTGAAATGAATGTTTAATGTTTTACATGTGTGCTAGAATAAGATCATATGACAAATTCAGTCAAACTTTATCACATTTACACTTACAGTTGCAATAACATATTAGAATGTCTTACTTTATATTGTTTAAACCAATTTAAGTTTTTTGTTTGTTGTTTGTTTGTGTGCTAGTATTTTTGTTAAACTTAAGTTTTTAAGGAGACCTATTATATGAAATTCCCCTTTTTAGTTAAAACAAGCCAGTTAGAATTTCTGCCCTAATGTGGCCAAATATAACAAGAGCCCCTCCCCTGGCTCTTCCTTCAGCTCTGCTGTTCTGTGGAGGGGCGTGGCTTAGGAGTAGCTCATTTACATAGATGCTGAAACTGCATATTTGGAGGAGGAGTGAAACAGATAGAGATAGAAATATTTAAAAAATGCATTATCACTTGTAATCAGTTGCATTTTAGCTGACGCTTTAGCACACACACACACACACACACACACACACACACACACACACACATACAGTATATGCTCTGAGACTTGTGTTAACTAAAGAAATAAATAAATATTGGAGTTTTTAAGAGAATGTACCTTGATCGGGCATTGACAATTCCATTGCAGACCCAGACTCCCCCTGCAGTGCCAACCTGGTTCGCCAAAATTGCTACATTTACAAAATGGTCCTTACATTAAGCGTCTTTTTTCTACAGTTGATGTTTATAAAGAGGCTCTTTACTGTATAGGGTTTACCATGAAACAAATAAGGGTTTTCCTAGATGAAAATGCTAAAAAGGCCATACAGATAATGCGTCCTGCATCCTTGTAGAATTACACTGTTTTCTAGAAGTGCTGCAGTAATGTAGTAGGTTTCAGATGTCTGGTCTTGTAGACTTATGTATGCATCCCCGTAAATATAATTCAATAATAAGTATGTTAATTATTTTCCCATAACAAGTAAAAATTAGAAGAAGTTAACTTCACCACATCAGCTGTTACTATAGAAACAATAATGGAGACAAGGAGACGAGTACGAATCTGCTCACAACACCATCTGACCGATCAGAATCCAACAGCGCTCCGTCTGGAGTCCGATCGGATCGGCCAGCTCTTGTAGTGACATGCTTACAGTTAGCACGCTAGCAACTAGCCAGTCATGGGTGTCAGTGAGCACATGTAAGTGTAAGTCGGTGGATAGCACTTTCTGGTGGGTATGTTACGCTGCCCCCTAATGGTGTGTGAGCAGCAGTTTTAAAAAATGCTTTTTGGCTGGCTTGGTTTGTAGCTTTTGCCTTGATAGGTGTGGACCCTGAACATAGGTGGGAATTTAAGATGATTAAGTTTGAGACAAAATCTGTAAATAGAAACTGATCAATCAATCAATCAATCAATTGATTGATCGATCAATTTAACATTGATCTGGCTTATAACATATTACAATATTCTGAATATAAAACAAAAGCCGGCCAATAAAAACATTCTCAAAGACTCTTCAGAACAGACGCTGTTTTGATATTTAAGATTTCATTTCAAGACTTAACTACATTACACACTTTAACTTGACAAAAGCAGTGCTCATAAGTTATGCATCACAACAGCACCTCCGCCTTTAGTGCTGAAGCTTCAGTCTGATTACGGGATACTCAGAGAGTGAGATGTGGTGTTAGTGTTTGTTATTTTTTTCTTATTATAGACATAATACTTCTTGATAAAAGGGAGTATCTTCTGGGCATTCACACTAACATGTTTTCTCATATTTTAGAATGAATAATTTAAAAGGCATTCAGTTCTGACAAACTTGCTGAAGGGCCAGCGTTACAAACGATGAATTTCTATTTCATCCCTGCGGGTTTATATTAAATTATTAATTAGGTTGTGTACATTACGTACATGACTGTGTGCTGCTAAGAATGAAACGCTAAATGTGTAAAGGCTACATGATGCTTTTATTAGCTGTTGAAATAATGTTGTTCGCTGGTTTTACTTAAAAATCAAGGATGAGGTTTATTTATACATTCGCAGCTATTTTATAAAGTGTAATGAATGCTCATTTTAAAGGATGTTAAAATAGATAGATAGATAGATAGATAGATAGATAGATAGATAGATAGATAGATAGATAGATAGATAGATAGATAGATAGATAAGCAGTGTACAAACCCACAAAAATATAATTTGAATTCTAATTTTTAAAAAAACTCATGGTTTTCAAAGATGGCTAAACTATCAGGTTAAATCAGAAATATTTTTTATATAAAATGACAAAAGAGACATTTGGAATATTTCCATTTGATGTAATGGTGTAGCTATAAAACATTTTTTGTTTAAATATTTCACTCAATGTAAGAGACAGAGAGAGAGAGAGAGAGAGAGAGAGAGAGAGAGAGAGAGAGAGAGAGGCCAATAATTACAGAGTTTCAGGGGTTAATTCTTACCTGGTCTTCTTTTGTGAACAGTTAGAGTTTGGCTGTTGGTTAAAGTATTGATAATGTTGAATCTGTCAGAAGATCTGTCACTGAGGGGGGCCTGCTCCAGACTAGAACTTCTCTTGACTGCTGTCTCGCTGGGTATCAACAGGGCAGGAGATGGCTCCCCACCTAACGGACAAGGGGCAGAAGATTATTAGCATTTACTCAAGGGTAGCATACAGTACAACATGAAAGGGGAATTTCCAGTTACACAGTGAGGAGACACCTACAGTGAATCTGGTATCCTGGAGGCAGGAGGCGGATGTTTGGGAGAGAAATCTTCCCTCTGTCTCCATCATCAAACTCTACCATCACTCCTCCTTGCTTCCCTTCATCAGATGAACCACCTGCGAGAGAAGAAAATGCACTTCCCTTAGGTGAGCAGGAAAATTAACAAATGCAAAAAAAATATATATCGTATGTACATACAACTAAATATATAGTTGAAGATACAGAGGATACACAGGAAACGGATATAGAAGAAGCTGATGTCTCACCTCTGCGAACGTAGCCCGGGTATAAGCAGCGTGAGCGTTCGCTCCAGTAAGCGCACACCCTTGTTCCTTCACTGAGCATAGTCTCCGACTCTGGCCGTACATCCAGGACCTGAAGGCCAGACCAAAACATAATTAAGATTCATTACAGGCTGCATACACACACACACACAGACATGCATGCATACACACACTCACTCACTCACTCACACACACACACACACACACACACGCATTGTGCATGGGCAGCCACTGTGCCACGTTTCCAAGCGGCACTTATCTCATGCCAATGTGCCAGTCATGGCTGAAAAGAACGGAAGCCATGATGCAGTAAATCCTGACTTGCTGAGTAATACTAAAGAGGGCCTGAATAGAGGGCTTGTGATTGCAGGTTGCCAGATCCTCCCTCCAACAATGCAGGCAGCCCCAGCATCCGCCACTCACTGGGGGCTCTTTCAGGTTGCTTTCATTTACTGTTGCCATGGCGAGGGACCCTTTGACTGATGAGGTGTGGATGTGGGTGTGCATGGGGGAGGGAGAAGGAGCACGGTGAAAATCGGGCCATTGGTGTCAGAGTCAAGTAAATGGCTTTGGGACTAATTTAAAGACAAGAAAGTGGAAGTATGGCATAATTAGAACCAGCTGCTATCTGATGAGTGTTTAAATAAGACTAAAGTTGCCATAAGTGCTTTGTGTAGAACTGCAGGGAGAATCAGTATGAGTGAGCTTACATGGATGAGACAAGAGGTCAGATAATAACATGGATATATGTGATCTTCCACTGCAAAACAACAGACACCTGATGAATACTGATCTTGTGTCGCAGTTAAATGCTATGGTAACGCTTGGTCAATAGGGAGATAACAATACTAACATGTGACTTTGTTTATGAGTGTTCTTGGAATTATAACTAAACAAAATAACATTGTTTGATGAGATAATTTAATCCTATGCACCTGTGATGTATTAATCTCAGTTAACTTTAAACACGTTTCCCGAGAAGTGGAAAAAAAAAACAGGGTTTACAAATTAATTACTTTCCTTAATGTTTCATCCTACTTTAATTGAAAACATTAAGGTTATGGCTAATAATTCCCTGAAACTTTAAGCAAAAATGTATGCCTGTTAAGTTTTTTTTTTTTTTTTTCTTCCAAACAACTCACTTCAATGCGTGCTGCATTTCAGCAGGAAATTCAATTACGTCTAGTCTATAATTTGTTTAGAGTTGTGATAATTTCCATATCACAATAAGATTTTATACATCACTCATAACTTCAGATGAAATATGATCATAAAACAATTTTAGATGAGATGCCAGCATAGTAATTGTGCCCTCTTAGCAGCTTCTCCTTTCCCCTATTAGAATGACCACACATTAATCCAAGGCCAGTTAAACTCTGCTCTACACCTCCAGGGTCACCATCTCTGGACACTCCATTGTGTGCAAACACAACGTCCTGTGCCCTGTTTGGCAATAGTGAGGAAGACTTATGTCCACAGTTGGAAAAGATGTGGGTATGACGGCTTTGCTTTAGGTGACCCAGCTGTTATTAGTGCATAGAGACCAACATCCCCTCAGTAAAAAAAATGGGACAAAGGTCACCTGCTGCAGTAAACACTAAAACTCCATTTTGGATGCAAAGCACACCAGGAAGCAAATGTTACCTAAATGCAAATGAACACCAGCCAAGAATGTGCTGCGGTTTCTACAATGTGTAATTATGTCTCATTACATGGATGACTTGTGTAAACTGTAATTGTATCTTAACATGAGTGAGAATTACAAATCTAAACGATCTTGTGGTTTAGGTAAAAACTTAACCACCCCAGGTGCAACTGAAAAAACTCAAGAAGTGAACAATGTAATTGTGAAATATAGATATACGTTTTACAATAGCTGGATAGCCCGACACTTCTGGATCATTGCAAGTCATCATTAGCTAGCTTCTCTGTGTCTTTTTAGACAACTCTTTGGCAGCAGTAGGGATGTAAACTTCACAACATCTCCCATTTAAACTCCAAAACGTGAATGGATCCAGGTGTTAGTGGGATTATCCCACCCACACACAGAGTTGTGGGTTTAACGGACATCCACAGACACTCACACACACACAAACAAAGATCCTGCCTCCCATATGTTCATATGCATTTAAGAGGTTTAGATGGCCTCAATGACCCTGACAGACAGTCAAGAGATGAAGGAGAGGAATCAAAGGGACTGGCAGAGCTACTGAGAGGCTGGAAGGCTATGGAGAATTGTGGAGGGTGAGAAGGATGTTTAAGAGAAATAGAAGTGTTGAATGACCCAGAAGACCAAACAAGTGATGGTTTTTCCTGTAACAAAGAGTATTTTATTGCAGCGGGGTGAACTTACAGCTTCCTGTAGCAGCTGCTCCAATGAATATATTCTTGGGCGGTTTCCTCTTTCACCGTAGATAACAATGCTAAAGCTAGAGAAAAAAAAAAAGCACAGCAGAGAGAGAAAAAATATATTTTCAGATGCTTGTATTATGCTTGCCTGGCTCCCATGTCATATGTTACTCCCACTCTGCTGTTGTTAAAGCATCGTTTTGCAGCCTGAGTCGGAGGAGCTGTATTGCTACTCAGAGCTAGGTACGGGACGATGTGGGGTTTGACATGAAGAAATATAAAAAGAGGCAAAAACTTGGATACTGGTGATAACTTCTAGTCCTCTCATGCTAAATTCCTCTTTTTGTGATCCTAAAGATGCCTACTCCAATAACCCCTGTATGCATGATTTGTGTTATAGTGCGTTGATGTCAGGAAGGATGTGTTAGCCTCAAGGATAATTCATTAATTTGATTTCCCACCACTTCTAGCCATGTCTCAGCTTGTACATAGAAATGCCACTTTGTGCAAGGTATAGCACAGGTGCAGAATGAACACTGACAAAAAGGTCTAAACACGCCACTGTAATTTGAAAGACTGAAGTAATCTAAGGTTGTGGTGGAATAGTAGAAAAAAAATTACATTCTACGTCTTTTCTTAACCACTTTTCCTTTCCCTCCGTGGAAAACGTCATGAGGTCGAGGGAAGATGTGAGGGAGAATTTCACAAGGACTTAGGAAAAGACAACCGCGGTGCTCAGAGAATCGGACTGCACTCACACTAGGCTACGTAATTATGCGAGGGTGGATGTTATTGATGTGGGTCTGCCGTGGTGAAACTACAATGTTCTGAAGATGGCTACTAAAAGCACATCTCAGATACTTCGCCTTGTGTGTTCTTACCGTGTTGTTTCATGCAGGCTATATAAACGTGAAAAAAGAGAGAAAAATATTACTTCATTACCATTTTATTTCCCCTTATTTTACATTAATTATGGCATTCTATCCACGTTTTTATGTTCATATTGTGTCTATTTTGAAGCATTCTGTGCATGCAATGTTACTATTATTGGTTTTATCTTATCTTTTAATTTCTATTTTATTTTTTATCTTATTTCGCATTGATTATGTCTATTTTCATGTGAAGCATGCATGCAATTTCCTTATTGTAAAGCACCGAGCTGTATTTCTTGTATGAAAGGTGCTATACAAATAAAGATAGGCATTACATATTAGGCCTACTGTAGTTTCAAACATGTTGAAATGAAAAACAGCATCTGGCTAAAACGTCTCCTATCCCTTTTTCTTGAAAGACAGACTCCTGTGCTGGTTAATATTCTGATTATAAACGGCCAAATGGAGCATCGCTTTAAATGTTGCTGCCGCAAGGAATTGTGGGACGGCATTATCTCCTTCCCTTTCATAAAGGGAGGTCCAGTGTGTCCTTTGCTAAAAGAGATAATAAAGGAAGCATTGAAGCACCTTTCCTTGGCATTTAGAGAATTCGACCAGCTCTGATCATGGCTTAGATACTTCTGGGTAATTTCACTCAGTTAGGAACCTTCTTAAGTATGTTAATTGTATCGTCCTTACTTCGAATTCACCCCCAAATCAAAAATACATATTTTTCCTCTTACCTGTAGTGCTATTTCTCAGTCTAGATTGTTTTGGTGTGAGTTGCTGAGCGTTGGAGATATCGGCCGTAGAGATGTCTGCCTTCTCTCCAATATAATGGAACTAGATGGCACTCGGCTTGTGGTGCT
>JAOVVB010083501.1:0-13579 GCA_028570985.1 Heterobranchus longifilis
TGCTGAAGGACGCTCTACTTGGCTGGATATTTTTAGTGTAAGAGGAGCTGCTCCCTCCCTCCCTCCCCGCGACAAGGGGAAGATTCCTAATTTCTGTCAGCATCCATACCCTCAAATTGCATTACGGCAGAGTGTGTCGCCCAGGAGCACAGCCTGTAGTCCAAACGCATAGGTCATAGCGGCAAGGTTCATTTTTAAATGTAACTGAAAAATAAGCCAGTGTAACTGTGAGTGGCTCTAAATTTAGAGCGTGGGTTTGATGCCTTTTTTTATCTGGATCGACAACCACTGCTTGACTAACGCTCCATTAAGTGAAATAATACCACACAAGCCACTTATAATATGACAGCTTGTTCATAGTAATCCTGGTGAACTTTAAATAGCCAGGGTGTGCTTCATTATGCCGTCCGATGATTACTGTTTTCTGCTGGAGCAATGATTAATTAATTTATGAAACGTATGGAGGAAGTGATAAGGGTGGAGGCAAAAGCCCTTTACTTATTAATTATTTGAATTGCATTCAGGTAGACTCCAGATTCAGTGGGTGTTCTTTGCAAGGAAATGAGCCTAAGGACATCTTGATAAAGAAAATAATATAGGCTCTGCGGGGCATAAGAAAGTGGACATTTGGAAATGTACTATAATGTATTTTTATACCCTCCACACCTTGTAAAAGAAAAAAACCTGCTCCATCCAGCCCTTCTGGCAACTTACCAATATTTGACTTTTTGCATCAGTGTACCATAATCATATTCTCCTCATGTTATTAATGTGGTGAAGGCATGCTGACAGAATGATGTCTCTGTGGCCCCATGTTGCTACTTAGATTATAGCCCTGGGCTATTAAATAGATGTATAATAATTTGCTATACATAAGTTGTAAATCAAGAATGGCTCACACTCATAATAAAGATGTATTTATGGGGACTGATTAATGCCTACCTCTTGTGCGCTGTTGGGGCTCTGATTCACCAAATTCAAATTAGGATGTGAAGCACTCAAAATGATAGCTTGGCAATCATTACATTTAGAAACAACTTTCACATCTGGTGGAAATAACACCGCCTGACCTTGACACACCTCTCTATTGTAGAGTTGAACAGAAATGTAGTTCCTGGGTTGCAGGAATATTGGATTTGAAGACAGATGATCAAAACAACAGGCCTTGTTTGCTGTTATGTGGCCCACCGTTGTCTGTGTTCTAGGAAAACGTAATGGTCTCCTGAGACGTACTATGGTCCTGCAGGAAACTGACCTTGCTTTCAATCAGACGGGGATAAAAGGTTGTGCTCAGAGTGTCGGTGCAGGATGTAAAAAGAGGAGAGAAGAGGAGGTGTGGTGTGGAGCAGTTTAGCCAATTCGCATTTTCTCAACGCGCACATGCTTTAATCCTGCTGTTCTCAACAGTCCTGAGAACTGCTGAGGTCGGAATTCCTCTCAGCCCTCCATTCGATGCCATTGACATACTACATGCTTAATTTAAACAATAATAATGGTCCACCAGGCTGGAGATAATATGGTAAAGTAAACGCCAATTCACTGTATTTGTGAGGTTAGTGAAGGCAGCCGCCGCAGTATTTTCCTACTAGTGTGTATTTTCAATTGCATCACAGCTCGTTAAAATCTAATTGTCAGCCTTTACAATAATTGTTCTTGCTTTAGAGTCACCATACTAATCTACCTTTCACCCCAGAGTGGCTGTTTGTGTAAGTAAGACAAGAGATGTTTGCATCCGCATCTCTATTTGTGTTTCTTCTCACAAATGCTGCTACAGCAGAAAGAGTATACAAAGCCTTGTTTACCAGGGAATCATTACTGTTCCTCCAGTGATCTCAGTTTAATGGGCTGACCTTGAGAATCCTGTCGCAATGTGGGGGGATGGTTTAGATTTAGTGCTTTAAGAATAAGGGATTATATGCATTATGAATTTTGTATTATTTTCCGTTCTACAGTATTTTAACTCAATTTGCTTTCTTTTTCTCTCAGTGTTCTACAGGTCATTCCTACAGTACATAATGAGTAATTAACTCGGAGCACAATGCATAGACTATATAACAAAAGATGGATGTAGCTTCCGGGCCCTGAAAAGTGAAGCCAGTGCCGTATTCTTTGAAATGACCAGCAGGGGGCGACTCCACTGGCTCCAAAAACAAGTCAAGACTGTATAAATATGGGAAAATGATCCTACTTCTCACTTGATTTATTACCTCAGTAAACATTCTCCTAATACGTTTATGGTCTCAATCGCTAGTTTCAAGTCTTCTTCAATACAGCACAATGTTCATTTTGTAAATTATAGTCATATTAAAGTAAAATACAGTAAAATAGACAATAAAACAGGGTATGCTTTAGGGCGTGGCTACACACCGATCTGTCAGCTGTGTACATTAATAGCCGTGAACTCGGTTTTGGGTGATTTAATTTTAGAACGTTGACCCTTTCACAGTGTATTTTCAGGTAATGAGAGTTAATTGTCACATTTCGGTTGCCTAAAAATGTCTTGTTCAGCATTCGGTAGCACCTTGCTACTGTAACTGAGCTAGCGTTAGCTGCATGGTAACTTAAGTTAAGTTTGCCAATTTTCAACTGGCTCTATGCACTCCTGTACATGCATGACTCACATCAACTGGTTGAAAATCGGCAAGTTTCCCTCTTTAGCGTTTAGCTTAGTGCAGCTCCATTGAAAACATAGACGACACCGGCTTAGCCGTATCATCCTCCCCAGCTCCGCCCTCTTGTCCAAATATTGTCACTTCTGGCTCCAGATGCCGTCGGCCAAATGCAAAACTCGAGGCTTCAAAGCGGTAGTCCACAAACCAATGGGTGACATCACTGCCGCTACGTTTTACAGTCTATGACACAATATCAAGTGTTAGCACTGTGTACTTCTGGAGCTTTTTCATTTGTTTAGAAAACATATCTTGCATTTCACTAAATACAAAGCATGAATTGATTTAATAGACAACAGTACCCCGACATCTGATGTAAATTGCAGGAAACAATCTCTCAGTATGGGTGACACATACAGTACAGTAATTGCTGCATGATTTCTGCATTGAACATGTTCAAAGCAGCTGTAAAGAGCTTGTCTGCTCCTCACAGTTGGAAATCATGGCCGCGGCTCCAAGTCGCCCAGGCGTGTCTCTTTCAGAAGAACAATTGATCTTGGCTTTTGTTGTACCCTGCATGTCCTACATCGTCACGTCCACACTGAGAAACACACAGGCATTTACTCTGGTATTGATCAAATAAAAAACACAAAATTGAAGCACCCCTGTACAGCATTGTTGACACGGTGTCCTTCAAAGAATGTTATTCATTCTCACCCTCACACTGTTTTGCTCTTGAGGGTCTATCTGTTTCAAATGTGATGTTCTATAGACCCCTTTTCTGTTAGTAAACATTCCGATGTTTTTTTGGGGTTTTTTTGTGGGCGCACACACACACACACACACACTCACACTCACACACACACGGAGGAGAGACAGGTGAAGTGAAGATAATGGATTAACTGTTTAAAAACGGTGTTTTTATGCTGCTGCACCCTGCCTTTTGAAACATAAAAACTAAAAACAGAATGTTGTCGGTACCGGTTACAAACAGGCTTGAATTACTTGAATCCTCTGTGTTTTAATATGTCAAAATGGTGGACTGGCTTCAGATTTTACCGTCATTGTTAAAAAAAGAATGTGGTTAATGCAACCACTGCTACTCTACTACTCTGAGGTGATTCGTTTTTGCCTCCACTTTTTACTTTGCTTTGCATCCAGATAACGCTGTGACGTAATCATGACATCGGCTGTAAAAGGATCTATTAGAAACGTTCGGAAGACTGGTCCAAGCAAACTGCTCAGGCCCTGGACCAGCACTGTTAAAGTAACCTCCATGATGATTGTTGTGTGACAGACTGGTGCAGTGATTGAGGCAGTTGTTGCTCTCGGGCACGGCGCCGCTGCTGGTATTACAGTCAATCATTAGAGCTGTATCCTCTCCAGATGGCTCCTGCCTTCCCTCGTCTCTATTGAATTGTCTGTGTTTAGACTCCCCAGCAAGCTGCTCTTTGGCCGTTTTCATGTCTTAATATTTAGAGTAGTGGCAACTAATTCAAAGCAGGACTCTTTTCTGATGGACTAGAGATTGTCACGGGAGATAGTGTTTTGAAATTACATTTTTATGTCTACCTAGTGATCTAGAAAAGGTAATAAAATAGATGAGACTGGACGGATAGTCACAAATAAGTCAGTTGTTTCTCATTGCTCCCCTCTCAGACGTGGATCCATCCGTGCTTTAAAGCAGAGCTAATGAGGAGCTGGCTGCATTGGAGTGTTTGCACGAGGATCGTAGTGAAAAATGTGCTCTCACACTACTGTAAGCTCAGGGATTATCATTATCCTCCTGGGTTTCATCATGTGGTTTCTGCAGTGCTTACTCTCTGAAGTGACTGATGCTACTCACAACAGATACTAAAGTGACTGTTGCTTTAGCAGTAGACCGACAGTAATCTTCAGCAAATATCCGTCGTCAGAGGTAACATTGGCTTTTTGGCAGAAATGGACCTGTCTGTGCAGATAAAATGTTTATATTTTTGTGGAGGTTTTGTAAGATTTTCAATCTATATTTTTGGTGTGTGTGTGTGTGGGGGGGGGGTGGTGTTATCGTTGAGTCTACATCGTTAGCGTATATGTGCCCATGCGGCCTGTTGTGTTGTCAGTCTGGGGTCTAAAGCTGCTTGTCTAGAAGGAAGTATCTGTGGAAGAACGGGATGACAAAAACTCGGTGGGGCTTCTCCGCCAGCCTGTATAGAGGAGAGCTCATGCGGCGCCATTACCCCTTCTTCTTTGTGCTTGTCTTTCCGACTTTGTATGAAGAAAAACTCAGGAAGGGAGAGGGTCTATTGGAGAGGAACCCATGGCCATGATAGAACCAGAGTCACAGGTGGGCTCATTCACAATTCCATCATTATAGAAAATTTACCTCTCAGACTTTCTCTGCTCTGACTCAAAAGGGGGCCTGTGGATGAGCTGTGAATCCGGAGCACAAAAAAACTCTTTGTCTCCAAGTGTGGCTGAGATCTGAATCATGTCCGTGTGAAGATTTGAACTTTTGCCATCAAAACCAATACCAAAAATCTTTTAGTGATAAAGTAGAATTTAGAATACATTATGCTGAAACAATTGGTCGATTAATCGATTAGTTGAGCACCAAAAAAATAATCTGCAACTATATTTGTAGTCCACTTAATGTTTTCTTCTCTGGGATTTGTTCTTAGGTAAGAACAAAATCTATGCACATGCAAGAGCACTCTTAAGTACATGTGAGTGCTGACATGTCAGGTTATTGCATTTTCTTCAATTCTACAGTTGTATAATATTATAGCCTAGGATTTAAATAACAATAATATTTTAATCATTTATGATATTTTTAACTAATTCTTTTTTTATTATTTACAAAGCATTATGGTCTTTAAAAAGAAATAAACACTATGCTAACACTTAAATTCACATCAGTTGAGTTAATTAATGCATCCAATAATTAGTTATTGATCACGCTACATATAGGACCAAAGTAGGAATATTTCTGCACCTGAGGCTACTCACACAATGTCATATTTACTCCTGCTGCAAGATATTGCTGATCTGCCCTGAGGAGGGAACGCCTCTTCCAGGACCATGCAGATCTATTTGCAGAGTGAGACACAACTAAGTATACTTGTTTGGTGCTCACGTCCTGCAGAAGTACCCGAACTTTGAGCTGCCCCTGTAGCTCACATAGCATATACCTGAATCCTCACTGCCTGGGCTTTTGCTGCAGGTCTTACCCTTTCCTCTCTGTTTCTATCACTGTTTAAAATCAAGTATAAAATGCCTAAAAATATATCTTCAGAGAAAACCTCAGAACTATTGAGGTATTTTTATGCTTGGACTCCCTCCTCTTTAGTATTTTGTTTGGGCATTTTTGACTGAATTCCCTCAACTCTTCCTTTCCTCTTTTGTGTTTGCACACGGCCCTGCAGTCCCATGCCCTTTTACGTGGATTGGCGGGGCGTTAAGCTATGCTAATTAGGATGCACTGGCACGTCCTTTGAATTTACGAGGAAATGGGATTCATCATTATGAGAACAAAGATTCGAACAATTCTGCTGTTCTTTTCTTAGGACCTTTCTTAAGAACAAAATTAAGAAGAAACGTAGGAAGATATTGGTGAATGAGTTCCCAAAACACACCTGCAATTACTGCTTATCACCATAGGTGCCGCCAAAGAGAACGAAACAGATCTTTGAGATTGTAACTTTAAGAAAAAATACCAAAAATCCATTCCTTCGAGTTTCTCAAATGTGAAGATTTGCTGGTTTTCCTCAACTTCTAAAATATCTTTGTGTTTTGTATCATTGGTCGGACAAAACAAGCAATTTGAATACGCCATCTTGGGTTTTGGAAAATTCTGAAGGGCATTTTTCACCATATTCAGATGTTTTATGGGCCAAATGATTAATCAAGTAATGGAGAATACTTGGGAACATCTATCTGTGCTGATAGACCCATCTTGTCCTGAAGAGATGGGACTGACTTTGAATGTATCACAGACAAAAATGTAATGACTAGATTTTAGCTCTATAATGTGGTTAAGAATGAGGCAGAGAGTCTTTGCAGAGTATAGATGGCCCTATTTATCATGTTCATCCCTCGCTGTTGAAACCAAGGTCAAGGAAGAGGAGAAACGCTCTGCAGTGTCAGTCTCTTCCCCGTTTTTTTCGGGTATGAGCCTCAGAATACCTGAATTGATTTGCCCTAATTGCAGTGTGTATGTGACAAAACACCCAGTGATTTGTCTCACAGTTGAAGTCTGCTTCTGGGGGAGAGTGCGAGCCAGGAGAAGAGCGAATAATGATGCAGCGGTGGAATGTCATTTTCTGTGTTTTGACTCTGCTCTTGTTATTGCTGACGATTAGAGAGATTTGCACTCATTTCCCTTTTTCTGCTGAAAGGTTATGTTGCTTGCCTTGGTTCAGATCATTCTACACACACAGCAATCAAGCAGAAGCTCAGTCCCCATACACTTAACCCTTTAATATCAGCTGAGAGCAGGGAAGCATGAGGAGCTGCAGAGGCAGGGCTACGGCATAACACACATTCGCTTTCACAGGTAAAAATGTCCCCAAGCAGGTAATTGTGATGATTTGTTCTGTGCTTTGCGGTGTTGTTTTCTGCATCTGAGACTACCTCTACACACTTTCAAACAGGATTGTTTTATGAGAGGACATTTTAATAATGGCTTGTTGGTACCAGCTACAGTATAACACAGACTGTGTAGATACTAGTGCCCGTTCAAAACATGCCTGTTCGTATTTCTGCTTGCAGCTTTCTGGAGAATCGTGCAAACATCTTCACACACGACACTGCGCTTCCTTCTGAGCAATACACCTGTCATGACCTAGTTGCGTCACACACCCAATTCATGGTTACTCACAATGAGAAACACTGGTGAAATACACTCAGCGGAGGTATTCATTTACAAATAGGCGTATTAGTCATCTGCTTTGACATAGCCACCACAGTTATAGAACAGAGCATGGATTTAATTAGCGAGGGTATTTCGGTTCTCGAGATATGAGTAGGACAGACAGCTCTGCTTTATAGTTAGATTAGCCAGCAGTTTGACTTTAAACGCTCCGATACATCATGTTTCTACCTCTGTGTTTTCCAGGTGTGTAGGTCTGTGAGGCCATTAAACTACCCACCAAGATGGTGGCTTTGTCACTAAAGATCTGTGTGCGCCAGTGCAACGTGGTGAAGACGATGCAGTTTGAACCCTCCACGCCAGTGTATGACGCCTGCAGGATCATCAGAGAGAGAGTCCCAGAAGCCCAGACAGGACAAGGTTGGTGCATGACTCAGATAATGTCATTTACATAATTAAAATCTATAGACATCTACATTTGTATGCTGTGTTTCACTTTGTGTTTCAGCGTCAGATTATGGCCTCTTCCTGTCTGACGATGATCCCAGGAAAGGAATCTGGCTCGAGTCTGGAAGAACCCTGGATTACTACATGCTGCGAAATGGAGTAAGATTAAGTCATGTAGTTTGGGGTGGAGAACTGTCAGCGTCACTTATCATCTCTTAAAGTGATTTATATTTTCTAGGGGGACCTGAGATATTTCTGCCTCCCTCCTCGCTGGGAGCGACTGCAGTTTACTGTCGAGAACGATCAGTGGGCTTGTGGATGTCATTGTGTTTCCGCTCCTCTTTTCTCAGGATGTGTTGGAGTATAAGAAGAAACAAAGGCCGCAAAAGATCAAAATGCTGGACGGTGCAGTTAAAACCATCATGGTGGATGACTCTAAAACGGTCGGGGAGCTGCTTGTCACCATATGCAGCAGAATAGGTAAGTGATAGTCTCCAAGTACTGCTAATATGAATCTTGTCAAGCCATCGTCCGAGGCTTGAATTATTCATACTCTATTTTATTTTTAGTCCAAGTCATACCACTTGACTTCATACTGAGTTGCATTATGTCTTATTACATGCTATTGGATTCATATTTAAACACACAATATGTAGTTTTCTGCTGCTAGGGGTCGCTCAGAATAGAATAACAAAAGATGGAGCAGTTAGTTTCTCCCGGCGAGGATTCCTTCAGTGTTCATCGTTCAGGAGCCGAATTACCCGCAGAGGTCTCCTCGTCTCCAAAACAAACAGACTCAGTGATTTAAAGCGGTAAAAACACAGAATAAAGCCATTTCACATTAAAAATCAGTGTTTCTCTGACGCTGTTTGGCATGTTGGAGCTAGCTAGTTGCTATCAGTGCTCAGCTTTTTTCTCTGATAATTTAAGATTCAGACATCCGATGGCTAAAATCCTTCATCCGGTTAATATATATAGTTAAATATGACCGAGATCTGAAAAGTGTATCATAAAAATGTGGCTTGAAACCGGATAAAAAGTCGATTTATTACCCTTTTTTAATGACCCCTTTTCTACAACGGGGATATGACGCCATTGACCAAAAGACACAGACCGTGTCCTTGGGAAAATGGTTTGAACATTGTTGGAAACATTTGGGATAATGTAAGTACACATTACACTACAAGGTTACTTTTGAAATGTAATAGGTTACCCAGATAAAAATGTAATGACTAATATAATAAATTTAATTACATCATCAAAGTAATGCAACTTATTACATTTGAATACTTTTTGATTATTTTAAACTGGGCAACACAAACGTCCTGAGTTCTGTAGTGTAGTTAGTCAGAAATATACCAAAAGAAGACATTCCTGACATTAGACATTTTAATTCGGAAATGCTACATATTCCGTTTTTAAGCAGCAGCATTTGTTAAGTACTTTGCAGCATTCATGTATGCTTGATAAAGTCCTAATCACTTTTTGTTCAAAGCACGATGGGCATGAATTATCTGGCTCAAACAAGCTTGTTTCTAATAAATGCTGAAGTGTTCTTCCTAAGGCCCAGACCGTGCCATCCCTGCCTGTCACAGAGGTGTTCCCTAAGCTGTATATTTCAATTATAATGGGCTGCCATCAAGCTCAATTGGGTGAGGAGGAGAGGGATGTGTGCCTGGCAGATAGCTTTATTGGAAAATGTTTGTTTAGAGTAGGGCTTTCTGCTTGGCTTCTTCTCCTCCTCGGCTCCCATTTTAGTTTTCTGGCTCCGTACCAGCTTTCCTTCACTTCTGTTTCAAAGCAGAGAGAAAGAGATAAAAAATAGAAGAGAATTGCAGAGGCGCTTTCTCTATCACGGCCCTGGTTATCGTGCCGGTTTGAGGCATCTCCTCCTCTGAGAATCCCCTGGCTGACTTATGTACTTTTCAGGAATCACCAACTACGAGGAGTACTCCCTCATTCAGGAGGTGACGGAGGAAAAGAAGGAGGATGGAATGGGGACGCTGAAGAAAGACAGAACGCTGCTGCTACGAGATGAGAGGAAGATGGAAAAGCTCAAAGCCAAACTCCACACAGATGATGACCGTGAGTGTTAGCGCAAAAAAAAGCCTCCAGAAGTGTCGTCGCTATCTTGATGGCTTTTACGCCCGTTTCTTATTTGAATCTGACTCACCCCCCCCCCCATGTGGACAAGTGTTTTATCACTCAAGTTTAATTTATTGAATGGACATATCAAAGTTTAATGGAATTACAACTGTTATCTTTTGCCCAGAGGACACCAATTACATTTTGAAACATGCAAATATAGAAATCACCCTCCAACTTTGGCTGAAAACTCGCTTTCGTATCAGCAGAAAATAATGCAAATGACACTGTTAGAGATTTTTACTTCCCTCAGGGTTCCTACACATTATGGAAAAGTATGGAATTTGATTTTAGTAATTTCCAGGTCTGGATAAGTATGGCAAAAAAGAAAAGGGAGTATGGAAAAATATTTGTGTTTCCAGACTATTGCCACTATTCTGTTTGTTAAAATATAAATTCAGAATTTCTAAAAATAAATTAAATACAAGCAGAATGTTTTTCATGGCGTTTGGTGCCAAAATGTTTACCGCTGTGTGATGGTACGTGTCCACAGGGACCGTTATTTCCACGATTTCCATTCATTGTCTATGTAAGCAGCTGTGCAATGCATTCTGGTAGCGCAGTGGTGAGTTTCGAGAGACGGGGTGTCGGGAGGCAAATCAGGGGCGACCAATGCGACTCGCCATCTCTCAAAACTCACGAAAATCTTTTAAATTAACAGTTTTCGATCTAAATTGAAGACAGATTCAGCAACTGCATGGCTGCATGGCTACTATTTTCGTTATACAAGAGAAAACGTGCCAAACGAGCCACCATGTTGGTCTGGTTTGAGTGAAAACGTTCATCCGATCAGGTGCAGGAAAGTCAAGGAAGATTTTTTTTTTTTGTCACCTCAGTGCAATCCCTTTCCGTATAAAAACACCCCTGCTGACACGTGACATGAGAGAGTGTGGGCCAGATAATAAAATGTGTACTTAGATGTCAAATATGGTCTGAAAAGTCTCTTGAGAATAAATTTGAGTGTAGAAAAGTCTGGAATTTAAAAATGGGAAATGTGTAGGAACTCTGTTCCCTGCGACTGATTTGGTTGACGTGTAAACTGATGTGTCTCACGGCTGGTTAGTTTCACCATCAGTATCCTCCTCTAGTAACATCTTTATTATGTCTATTCATTTGAGTGTGTAACAATGTGTGTGTATTGATTGGGCAGTGAACTGGCTGGACCACAGCAGGACGTTCAGAGAGCAGGGAGTGGAGGAAAGTGAGACTCTGCTGCTCAGACGCAAGTTCTTCTATTCGGACCAGAATGTGGACTCACGGGACCCCGTCCAGCTAAACCTGCTCTATGTTCAGGTAAAACAATAACACACACCTTTATGCTGCTGTAGCAAAAAAAAAAACAGGAGAGAGATGACCTACTGTACACCCACATTTTTGGCTGTTACAGCCCAACCTGAAAAATAAGCATGAGTTGCACTGCAATTTGTTGTGTTGGGGGTGGGGGGGTGGTAGGTGGACAGGAAGACACGAGACAGTGTAATTAGGCTCAATAACTATGTTGCAGCATGCATCTAACTTTCGGCCGGGTCTGGACAGACGGATGTGGTCCAGACAGGTTTGACTTGTTTCTCGGTTTTACTGTACTGAAGCGCAATAACAATATAACAACAATATAAATCCTTGAAGGCAACACTTTAATTCCAAATAGAAAAGCTGCACTTTGAGTCTGAGTGCAGCAGAATAAGCTGTAAACACAACACGGACATATTATCATCTTATAAAGTTGACAATATGTGAACGATCAGTGGATTTGTCACTACAGTGGACCTGTTTCACATTACTTAATGTTCATTTGATCCATCGTTAATGTAAAAATATTGATGAGTGCAGCTTTAAGCTCCTCTGTGATTCCCATAATCTCATTACTCTTTACTTTTATATAGCTCTGCATTGAAAGCCCCGTCTTCTCCATACACACACACACACACACATACATCAGCACCACTGCTGTTTGTGTTGCCTGTTGTTGTCGTCTAACCTTGAGATGGCCAGATGTTTTAATGTTGCTGGATTATCTTTGCAACACCATCCTACCATTCTTTGTTTTGGCAAGCTCTGTAAGTTTTACCTTGAGACTCGACTGAGTAGACTGTACAATGCATGATTGGCAATATCTCTTCCCACACTTGATTGAATGAATGCACTACTCAGTGGGATGGCAGTGGTTTGGCGACAGTTTTGGAAACATTATCAACTTTAACTGTCCAGTTTTTTAAAAAGAGAAATAAGCCATTCAGTTGCTGAAACATGTTTCATTTTATCACCATAAAATACAGTTTTCCTTTAAGTAGCTTTAAGGTTGGATAATCATCTTGATCCACATTATTTTGTATCTGCTTATTCCAACTCTTCAATTCACAGTGTTTAGACTGAAATATTCAAACCGCCATTCCTGCAAATAGAAATATTCTAGGTGTCTTATGCATTTCCCCAAAAATCAGCCTGACATATTTGATGTCCTTGGAAACTTTAGGATCCCCACTGCAACTTCTAAAGCTCTGTGGGTTTTAACAATAACTGCACAGCACAGGTTTGTACTGACTGAGCAATCAGTCGTCTGGCTTACCGGATATTTTTTAAGACTTTTATTGACGAAACACTATTTGCACAAAGGATTTTTGTTTTGTTCAGGGGCAGTGACTCATGTCAGTTTGCAGATGTGTCCAACATGCAGCATATCTGGTCAGACAGAGATATAGTTTGGTTTGGTGGAGTTATGTTCTTTCAATAAATACAAATTTATGGTTTAGGACGACATCTAAAAATGAAAAGCGATTTTCACTTTAACTTGGGTAATGACGGAACGGAACCCCCTGAGCCATAGTTAATAATAACGTAGTGGTGTGTGTTTATTCCGGTGCTGTGCTGCACAGACTTGACACCCGCCCGTCTGCCTCCTCTCATGCCCGGCGTACCGACCCATGCAGAGACACAAAGTGAAGTGGCGTGTGCTTTATTAATCCCAATAGGAAAATTAATCTTTGTTTGTTTTTGTTAATCATTTTTATTGTTAAAATAAAAACAAAACTCCTTTGTCTTTTGTAGTTTGTTTTGTAGTTGGTGTGAGATTTATTTTTAGGCGTTATCGGCCAGCTCTACTTTCTCTCTGTGTGTCTCTTCTACCGGTTTTCTAAAGGTAGCCCTGCTGACACCGGAGGACTCCCTGAGGGGGGTCAGCTGAGTTTGGTACCACACTAGTCAGGGTCTGCTCACTGCACACATCACTGCATGCACATTAACCCCTCCTGGAAACAGCAGGGTGTGGAGTACACACACACACACACACACACACACACATATGCAGATGTATCTTGTGAGATAGAAGAACGGATGCAACATATTGTTTAAAAGAAGTACACTAACAATAAGATTGCTGCTCGCTCTCCCACACAAAATCTCTGCAGAAACAGCACTCACTTAGATATATATATACCATGTCAGAAATGTGTGTAGTCGTTTGAATTTGACTCCCTTCATCTTTTCGATCCCTGCTGCGTTCCTGAATATGTTCATAAAAGGCATCCAGCCA
>JAOVVB010083512.1:0-13579 GCA_028570985.1 Heterobranchus longifilis
ATATTTTCCCAGCATTTGGCTGGTGCTAATTTCAGACCCTGGTTTAAACTATATAAACTATATATATATATATATATATATATATAGAGAGAGAGAGTTTATACCTCAGTCTTTTTATGTTTAAACTATATAGTTTAAAACATACAAAGACTGATGTATAATACGCAGACAGTGCAGATTACAGATACTCTTCACTTCATAGTCAATTGATAATCCAACATGCAGAAACACAATAAGGAAATATAACTGAATATTACTGGTGATTTAGGCCTCACTGCATCCACTGAAAGTCTGCTGTCACTTTGTTTTACCCTCCCTCCTTTCTCTAAATATGCATTCAACAGCTGTCTCACTCTCATCTCCATCCCACACCACTTTGCTCTTGACAAATTGATGTGGAGCGCTTTTACATAACAACTATGTATCACGCACACACACACTCCAAATACCATCCACGGCACAAATGTAAACCTTACTCAACCATTACACATACACTTCGCTGCAGGTGTTAAGAGCTGTGTGTTTGCGATTCTGTGTATTTGTGAGAGTGTTTCCTTACTTTTCTCTTTGTAGAACACAAATGTGGCTCCCGTGTTAACTATTGCTTGGAAAGCATGCAAAAGAGGGGAGGGAGAGGGAGAGGAAGACAGAGGGAGGGGGGAGAATTGACATTCTGCCCGAGCACTGCGCTCTGCTCGTGGAATAATGATTAGCTCCTCAGTATTCTAGTCACAAATGCTTCACTATCAATGAGAGAGAAAGAGAGAGAGAGAGAGAGAGAGAGAGGGAGAGGGAGAGGAAGAAGGAAACATGAGGGAGGGGACAGAGAGGGAGGAGACAAGCAGAGGGAGGTGGGGGAGCGAAGGGGAGAGAGAATGGATCGCAAGAGGAGAGGAGCACACAGGGAGAAACAAGGTGAGCAAGAGAGCAAGGGATGAAAAAAGTGAGGAGTAATGGAGGACAGAACAGATGAGTACATAGTATGACATAAGCAGAGGATGTAGGTGCTAGTATGCTGCAGTATGCTCTCTCTCACACACACACACACACACACACACACACACACACACACAGCATGTGTTCAATGTGCGAAACAAACGCAACAGTCAGAGAAATGTGCAAACCAAAAATTAAGCTAGTGCAAGCAGCGCATGCACGCGAACACTGCCGTGTACCTTTGCATCCACACACACATACATACATACATACAGAGAAATATATCACTACACATGTGGAGACTACTTTGTCAAAGTCACAGTAGGTACAGCCACCTCAGCAAAGAGAGAGACAGAGGCTATGTCGCAGGGGGGAAGAGAGGGAGAGACAGGGAGACAGAACGGGGAAGTGATGATGAAAAAGGAGAAAAAGAAAATAAGAGAAGGACAGAGGGTGGAGCAGAAGCATGTGCAAGCAATAAATATGTAATCACAAAGCATAGAGAATGATAAATGTATACCATTACTTAAATAGGTCAATCATACATTAATAACTATGGTATGATAATAGAGTTGGGAAGTCAGCTGTAGCAGACTGAGTAAGTTTGCATAAGTGTGCTCACTTAGTCAAATACAAAGAACTACATCACGGTTTTGCACGCCCCCTAACTCAGACTTTATTTTTTAAGACGGATTATCATAAGAGAAGTGAAATGTTTTTCAATTAAGATGGAAATTCTTGAGCTACAGTGTTGTATATAATTTAATAATGTCACTTGTAGAGCACAACAAATAGCGTCAATCATTCTGATTCATTAATATTTAATGGTATAAACAACAGATAGACCAAATGTTGATGTTTTGATTTTAGACAGCCAAAACAGTCTTAATTAACAGTATTTAAGTCTGGTAAAGTGCATCTGTAACTTCATGATGTTCCAGATGGGATTGCATAATCTTAATTATCCAAACATCTCCTGGGCTGCATGTGTAAAAGATAGTAAAGTAAGTAATACTAGTATAGTAGTCGAGTCTCTAAGGTAAATATAAATATGGATGCATGGATTTGACTAACATATAGCCTGTAACACACCCCAAGCAGAGGTCACCATCGTCATTTGAGATCCTACATGTACATCACCAGTAGTGTATACAATTAACTTAATAAAACATGCTCTCTCCCATATAAAAACAGTGCTACACAAAATGTCCCTACAAGACAAATAGTCTTGTAGAGACATATCGTGCACATACAGTGCATTGACCTTAACATGATTTATGTTATTTTCCTTCTTCTGTAGCATTCCTGCGATATGTGATTTTCCCTGGTAACATTTTTGACCTTTAATGGCTACATGATAGTTTTGCTGTGATATTTATACTGCATCTCTCAGAAATATGTTGCAGTCTTACTTTAGTTCTTTGATTAAGCGCTGGATGAAATCAGTTGCCTCTCAATCACATCTGAGACATGATTTGCATGAAATGCTATGGGCAAATAATATTAGTGTATATAAATCAATCAATCAATACATTAAGAATGCAAACATAATTTAAAATCATGTTACCTTGGAAACAAAGCTGGGCCCAGCTTCTTTAACTTGCAAAGATGTCAATAAAAATGCCATCAGCAACGCATGGCTTTAATACTTCTCTGGGGACTCAGCGGTTAGTGGGTTTACTGAGACTGCATTGAAGTATATACTGTTCTATATATTTTTTTTTTTTTCCAATGATTTACTAGGCTAATAATATACCTCCAGCCTATTGTAGCCTAGTTTTGCACATTTGCAGTGCAGACAGACCATTATATTATTACTGTACACCTTGTACTAGAAGCCCATATTGCACACTGAAAAAGATCACATTTTTGTTTAAGGTAAGATTACTGATTATACAGCAGCATTTACTAATTTGTTGGAGTTTTTTTGTTATAGAAAAAAAACCTTTAGGATACGAGTTTACACCAGTAATTCCCAACCAGGGATACTTGCACACCTAGGGAACTTCACTTCTGCAGTTGCCAGAGGGTAAGTGGAAAGAACAAAGAGTAGCAAGCTCAACTCAAACAGAAATTATGATTTGATCGAGCAATAACACCTGAATATTATATTGCGATTAAGAGTGTGTGAAAACTAACAAGGAAGCAGAAACAGTTTATGATAAGACTAGAGGTTGAAATATAACTAAAATAATGGATAACCACTAAATAGTGAAATTGCAAAAGGTAATGGATAAATGGTTGAAATAGCCAGTGGTTGAAGAAGTACCCAGATCTTTTAAGTAAAAGTAGCAATTCTACAGTACAAAAACACTGTTCTGCATTAAAATCGTCCTCAAGTAACGTTAAAAGTACACAAAAATACATTTAGTAAATGTATTTTTGTGTAATGCTAGCTAGCTAGCCGAACTAAAATAAATGCAGTGGAGTAAAAAGTACATGTGCCTTCAAAATGGGGCAAAGTACCATAAAATGGAAGTACTCAAGTAAAGTACAAGTAACGTTACCTCAAAACTGTACTAAAGTATGCTAATACTTGAGTAAATGTAACGTTCCCAGCTCCGGCTTCCGAGGTAAATGGAACGCCCCATTAGCTAGCGGCTAGCATCACTGGAAATTGCTAACGCTAGCTAAAAGTAATGGTGGATGCAGTTAAAATAGTTCAAAGTAATAGTGAAATTGTTAAAACCCTTAAAAGTAATAGGGAAATGGTCAAAATGGCTAAAAGTAGAGGATATATGGTTGAAAATGCTTAAAGTCCTTGATATATCGTTAAAATACACGCTAGCTAAAAGGATAATGGTAAGCTAATAACCTAATATAGATAAACAGCGGATCTGCCATAGTAAAAGTTTACACATTGACCACAGACAAAAACAATCCAAATATTGCAATTGTTTTTTAAAAGCCACACACTTACAATGCAAAGCAACTTGTAACAGTTTAAACCTGTTATTCACTTCATGTCTGCTCTACTTATTCTTACCTGGAGGTGTAACATAAGGCAGAAACAGAGCCAGAGCTCGTGGTGTCCTCCACCTGCACGGGACACTGTGATGTCAGCGAGTTTACTGCTGAGAGCTGAATACGCACATTTCTCTCCTGAGGGTCACATGGGTATTTTTAGTGTTTATGATATAAAAAGAGGTGAGAATCAAAGGGATGCCCAGGGTGAGGGCAGCTACTGCTTGTGTGCTTGTTTGTAAATTTTTCCCCCATTTGTAACAAGGACAATCCTAAATCTGATGGTTATTATTTTAGGCCCATGAATATGCATAATTGCCCATTTCATTTGGTTGTATTAAAAGATAAAATTCCTCTATTGCACTGCCTGCTTCTACAGCCTATAAACCCATGAATAATTTAAATACATAATTGTAGAAACCATTACAAATGCGAGCATACACAGTAGTTTATATTCCTCTCAGCTATGTACATGCATGATTATAAATCATTTACTTGCATATTGGTTTGTGTGTATTTTCATCAGTGAACTGCAAAATAGAAAAGCTATTCAGTTAAAACACGTTCTGTGTCAGTTTTCAGGGACACTAAAAATATTTCCTGTGAACTTAAGGTTTTTTTATGTTTATATCAAAAGTAACAGCTCAGCCCAAGGTCATCACTATGATAAATAAAATGCAATTTCCTTTACTATTGCTACATTACTATTGCCATTATTGTATGTGCACTCGAAAATAGCTGTATTTCTCTGTAAATATTGGGATAGAGAATGGCTATGGTCCGTTTGCTGTTTGCTGTTTAAAAACCAAGAACATTGCAATGTAAAACCAGGTCAGACATACCAGCTAACATCCTGACATCATATAATATAGAAATCATACTTAAAACTATGGACTCTGTGCAATATAAAGTACATCAGAGCATCACAGTGGGAAGAAAAAAAATGTCATCCATGCTTGTCACTGACCTAGAATAAAAAAACAAAAGCACAATGTTAAGTCTAAGCTAAGGAATGAACAGTCAGACAATATACTGTACTGCCTTCTGTACAGCAAATAGACCATTATACTTCAGTCAGGCTGCTTCCCTAGAGCATACGAGGCTCATGGTTTCACCTCCGGCATCAACAATTTCATTACATGTCTGTGTGTGTTTTCGGTTTCAATGTTTGGCAGCAGGTATGATAAACGGCACTCCACCAGAATATCAGCTCTCAAGATTTTCCAGGAAGGAGGGGAAAAAAAGCACGTATTTATCGACTGGTTGCCTGTTGACTCTCTCAGAAAAGCATTGAAGAGCAGCTAGATTCTTGGCACTGGCTTCTTTTTGCTCCTAGGGAGCCCTCTATTTCCTGATATGCTTCTCAGTCTGCAGAAATGCTGCCATTTCCCCATTTCAGTTCTCCGCACAATCATCAGCATTTCTCCCTCCATGACATGAAAACAAAGTAAGACTGAGTGCCTCTGCGTGCATGTGTGTGTGTGTGTGTGTGTGTATGTGTGTGGTTTTAAACCCCCGTCAGCAATCACTGGGTGGGAGACAGCCATAAACTGCGCTTTAGGAGCCTATAATGGGCTACTGCAGCGCTGGCAAAACTTATATCATATTATGCCTCTTCCCATTTAGACACAAATAGGATCATTATTTTTGATAACTATACAGCAAGTGCTGGATAATTTCATTGCACTACTTGCCACTGCATAATGCTGTGCTTCAGCTAAATCATCATAAATCTAACAGTATCCCTGTTGTTATTCTATTTAATTACAGCACAAAACCAATCAATAACATAATGTCCTACAAATTATCGGAACATTAGGGTTGATTTATACACACAATACTTCATTCTGCCTTCCAGTAACATTAGTGTGCGTGTGACAGAAACGGAGCGGTTTGAAAAGCAGTACGTTGACTTGCTGTATATTTCTCAGCAGAAGACCTCATACTGTTTGTCAAAACGCAGAAGTGGCAATTTAAAGCGGGACCTATAAAGTCCATCCCATCTGATGGGATGGGGGCAATGCCCGTGTCATCAACCTTATAAATTGATGGACGCTCACAAGTGTGAAAGCTGAAGCGTTTTATTATAAAGAAAAGCAGAAGACATTTCATGGGCCACCACTGGTCTTCCCCTAATAAATAGGAGCTATAAATACACGTCTCTACACAATCGAGGGCCAATTTTACAATCCGTTTTTCAATCCGTCTGAAAGACTAATTTCAGGTACATTCTGTTCTCCTGAGCATTTCATTAGATTTCACTGTTTGAACAATTATATTACATTTTCTGCTCAAAGTTGTAAAATTGTATTACTACATATGGTGGGACTTCTGTTGAAACAGTCTTAGAAACCTATCAAACTATATACATAAAACGTAATAACTCCATATGCTTCAATTAACAAACTTTTAACTCCAAAAGTCTATATTCTCAACTAATCTTTCAGTCTTTCCCTACCGTGTTGTCCTTTGTTTTTAATCTGCCATTCATACCGTCTCCTCCACAATGAACTCGATGGCGTGATGCGGCGACTGGCTCGCCTCCACCATGGTGATTTCATTTCCGTCCATGGTGATCGTGGGAACATTAATGCCCTGCGCTCCCAGAACGGAGGAGGGCAGGATGACGACCTGCGAGGTGCCGTCGATGCCACTGAACTGATCCGACGGGATCATGACCGTCTCACTGCCTCCTTCGCCCCCCTGCAGTACGTAGATGGTCTGCACGGAGCCGGGCTCAATCTCCCCCGTGGTGGCGAGAGACGACAGCACCTTGGCGCCCTCCAGCACCTTCTGGACATGGGCCGCCTCGGCTTCCTGTGCCGCCTGCTCGGCGTTCTCCACAGGCAGGTCTCCGTGCAGCCGGATGTGTTTATCCAGGTTGGATCGAGAGCGGAAGGCAGCGGGGCAGTGGTGACAGGGGTAGGGTTTCTCCCCGCTGTGGGTGCGGGCGTGCTCGGTGAGCCGGGCGGCCACGCTGAAACTCTTGCCGCAAATCCAGCAGCAGAAAGGCCGCAGGCCGCTGTGGATGCGCTCGTGGTCCTGCAGGTGGGGCAGCTGGCGGAAGCGCTTGCCACATGTGACGCACTGGTGGAGGAATGGGAAAGTGGACAATGGAAAAGTGTAAAAAGGTAAGAACGAGGCAAGAAAGTACAGTTATGTTCACAACAGTGCCGCCGCACAAAACTCTACCGCAATTAATATTTTCTGAGACCTCTCTTTATAGTTTTCTGCAGATGCAGCACTTCTGGCTGGTGTAGAGGAAGAGCAGAGAGAAAAGGGTACGGGGGAAAACCGGGGGAGGGGGTTGGCAGATACAGAGCAATAAAAACGACAAGCGTGTTACACTGCAACTAACAATTCTTTTTATCAGAGCTGCAAAGTTTAGTCGACAAATCGCTTCGTCGAATCGACAGAAAAATGATCGCCAGGTCAACTATTCTCATAATCGATTTATCATTAAAGTAATTTTTCATGTCAAAAATGGCAGAAATTCTGTCTTTAGCCTCTCAAATATGGATATTTCCTGCCTTTTTCTGTTTAATGTCATATTGAACTGAATATCTTTGGACTGACAAAACAAGACATTTAAAGACATCACCTTGGACTTTGAGAAACTGGGATGGACATTTTTCACTATTCTCTGACATTTTATAGAGAAACTAATCAGCAGATTAATCAATAATTAAAATGATGGTTAGTTGCAGCCCCACTTTTCATTATATGCCTATTATTTTCAGACAAATAGTAGATTAGCTGTTTGGTCTATAAAAACGGTAAAAGGCATTACAATGTCCTAGAGTTAAGGTGATGACATCAGATAGCTTGTTTTTCCTCCCAACAGTCCAAAGCCCAAAGATATCCAGTTTTCTCTTACAGAAAACCAGCAAATATTTACATTTAAGAAGCTGGAACCAGAGAATATTTTTTGCATTTTTGCTTAATAATTACTTAGACGATTAATTGTCAGAATTATCTGTTGATTAATATTCTGGTGATCGACTCGTCGATAAATCGTTGCAGCTCTACAAGTGTGCGAGTGATAGTATCATCAACTACACAGTGGACAGCAGAAAGAAATGTTGGAACATTGACTCCGTGTGCTACCACCCGAGTGCACACAACGAGCTACAACCAGAGACTTGATTAAACCTGAAGCACTACAAAAGAATGACTTTGTTGTGCTTTGATTCTGGGGACACTCAGATTGAATCTGTAATCCCTGTTGTCAGTTTTGCAGTTTCAGCATCTCTGTGAGATATATTCTAATAAAATTACCTTTCCCGTTGAGTTTGCTCTTTATACTCGGTAATAAATACAGGTGTTCCTTCAGGAATGCACAGTATATCTGATTTAAATTAAAATTCATCCCCATAACTGTGTGTTTGAGGACCAATGCTCCTTGAACCTCAAGCCTTAGCATGCCTGATAGATATGGCTCAAAGCAAAGCCACAAACGTTAAATCAATTTCTACAGTCCGACGTGCTGTGATGGGCTTGGGTGGGTCTATAGTTGATGCCCTGCCTCGTCACCAGAGCAGCGGAGAGAGAGGGAGAGAGTCCCAGAATAGTAACAGGCACAGAGGGGCGCTGACAGTCCCTAACTCAGCCCTGTCATTAATCACAGGTACACAGGGAGGGAGGAAACACCCGCAGGACACACACTGCACAAATGGCCATGGTCCAGAAGCGGAGAGATGGCCACAGCTATGAACGGGTGAGACCATGGGGGGGCAAGGCAGTGCTGGATGTCAATTTGAAATACACCGTTAAAAGCTTTGAAAGCCTTGTATATAAAAAAAAAGAAAAAAAAAGGACAAAATGTGATTCAGAAGGCTGAGAGAAATTCCCTTTTTATGCACGCACACACACACACACCATCATTCTTACCTCGAAGGGCCTCTCATCAGTATGTGTCCTCATGTGAACATTGAAGGTGGAATTGTACGCGAATTCCTTGTGGCAAATCTGACAGCGGAAGCGGGGTCGGTTTTTGGACTTGCCGAGCGTTCCTTGGAAGTGGGCCAGCACGTGCTCCTCCAGGGTACTGTTGGAGGTAAATCGGCGGCGGCAAGGCCTCACTGGGCATTTGAGAGGTGTCTGGCCCGTGTGGGACAACCGATGGAGGTCGAGGCCCTCCTGGGTCATGCAGCGGTGGCCGCATAGGTCACACTCGACCTGAGGGAGGAGGGGATGAAGCGAGGAAGGAAAGAGAGAGAAGGGTAGGGAGACAAACCGGAAAGTAAGCAGATGGAGAACGGACAGGGGGGGGGGGGCAATTAATGAGAAGAGAAAAGGTCGGTGTCTCCGTGGTCTGACTGAGACGTAACCATAACGTCACAGTTTGCTCACGACTGGGGACATTTGCTAGATGTCAGCCCCTTTTCGCTAGCCCCAACTTCCTTTGTCTGGACGGGCAAAATGCCAAAAAAAACAGCATCTAAAACAAATCTGTCACTGAAGATTTAGCAATTATAATAATAATTACTTTATTTGTATGGCACATTTTCATGTGAAAATGCAGCCCAAAGTGCTTAGCAAAGATGAAAGATAATCAAATGATAGATTAGTAAAAAGAAATAGCTATAACAATAAGTGAGATCACAATACAACAAGACATTAACAATCATACCAGTAAAGTTAACCTAAATTAAAAGCCAAATTAAGAAGATAGGTCTTTAATTTCTTTTTTAGAAATTCCAAGGGAGCTGTTCTGAGATCCAACAGGAGGGTGTTCCACAGTTTATGGCCATAAAGCAGAAAGCAAACTCACCAGATTTCTTGTGGGACACACTTCTAAAAGAACAGCAGCGGAAGATCTGAGACTTCTTGTTGGGACATAAAATAAAAGGCAGTGGCTGATATACAATGGGGCTTATGTAAGGCTTTGTAAATAAGTAAAAAGGACTTTAAAATCAATGCTAAAAGATACAGGTAGCCAGTGCAGTGATGCGAGCAGAAGGGTAATGTGATCTCTTTTCTTGTATTGGTCAAAATCCTGCCTGCAGTGTTCTGAATTAACTGTGACTTTTTTAGGGAGTAAAAAGAGAGTGGCAATAATCAAAGCGGCTCGTAATAAAAGCATGTATCAGCATCTCAGCATCGTTCTGAGTTTAAAATGATCTGATTTTGGCAATGTTCCTCAGATGAAAATGGTTAAAAAGGCTAATAAAATTAAGATCAGAGCCTAAAAATCACCCCCACATCTCTAACACTGACTGTAGTCTCTGCCTTTCTGCTTTTGAACCAACGAGTAGAACGAGTTTAATGTTCATTTCTTTAAAAGAAAATCTGTCTCTGAACATCGTTGCAGCGGAGAAGCAAAAACCTGCTAGAAAAATTAAAATAAATAATTCATTTTCCATGTTTCCAACCTGCCCAGTGCATCGTCCCCGGCCTTGACCCCGTCCACGACCGGCGTTCTTGTCGTCGTCTGTGCTCGGGCAGCGCTGCATGTGGATTTCCAGCACGGACTGGTTGACAAACTGGGCAGAACAGTGAGGACACGTCGCTGGCTGCTTGTCTGCAATGGAACAGAATCAGGTTTTAGGCAGGTGGTCGTACTCATGTCATCATACTTCACGCAGCTACCGTATCATGCCAATATCTGATGGTCGATTCGAGTTCGCTGATTGCTGGCCGTCGTTCCAACAATCATGCAGTGGCAGGTGGTACATACAGAAACAGATGCAGCCAGTTTTGTCGACAATGGTTGATTATATTGTGAATACGCAGGGTGTGTGTTGTAATCAGTGATTTAAACATTAGGTATTCTCCATTGAAGTTATTTTTTACACATCACAACAGGAAAATCAGGTGTAAATAATAACATTTCATGGTTTCGGGGACTTGATATTGCGCATGCCGACTCACTGTCAAGACTTACTGGGACACTTAAATAGAACGGAGCCATCCTTAATGTTATTAGTAAGATAAGATATAAAAGATAAGATATGCTTTATTGTCCTGCAGGAAAATTTGTCTTGGGCTCCGAATCACTGCATCACACAGCACACTTGTCAACAACGTCGCAATGCACATGCATGCATAGAACATACATCATACATACATACATTCATGCATTAACATGCTTAAATTCACATGTTGAATATGAGACAGTAGTTGTTTAAAATAATAAAAGGTAATATATTATATATAATAACTTTTTTTTTTACAGTTTATGTATTTATTACATTTTGCATTTTTATAGACACTTTTGTATTGCATTGCAAATTCCCTGCTGTGTGACTAATAAAATATTATCTTATTTTATAATCAAACCACATAATAAATAATCAAGTCACAATATCTTAGTCCCCAATAAACTCATATCACATAATACTACTTGTTGCTAATATTTAGATGGAGGCTGGAATAAATTAATGTTGGTATGTCTTTGGCAATTTGTAGTAACATCTGTGCTTTTCCTACTGTGACAAATCAAAATGTCTGCTGTGAAAAAAAAGGCCAGTTGATGGATTAGTCAATTGACAGAAAATGAATCAAATGATTTTCATCGTCAAGTCAAGTCATTTATCAAGCAAAACATTTGCTGGTTCTAGATTTTCAAATGTGGTGATTTGCTGCTTTTCTCTATTTCATATAATAAATCAAATATTTTTGGTTTTTTGGACTGTTGGTCAGACAAGAATTCTGAAAACATTGTAGCGAGCATTTCTTCACATTTTGTAGATGGATCAATTTATCAAAACACTCATTGACGCATTAACCAATAATCATTATTTGCAACTAACAATTATTTTAATGATCAATTGATCTAGCCGTTTACTCTCTCGATTAACCAATTATTGTTATTATTATTATTATTTGGTCAATAAAATGTCACAATTTACAGTTATCATCCATGTCTGTCCAGACTCATAATATATGCAGTGAACTTAATGAAGGGATTTAATAAACGGTTATGACTATAAATGTGAAACATGGTCACATTCTCCCCTTCTGTTCCTGAGTTATGGCGTTGAATAATGGCCAGGAAAGCGTTTTTGCAGAACATTATGATCGCAGTGAAGTTGACCTTTGACCTTTTGGATATAAAATGATGATCGCTTCATCATTTTATCCAATTAGACATTTGTGTGAAATTTTGTCATTATTAGCGTAGCGATTCTTGTGTTATGGCCAAAAATGTGTTATGTGAGGTCATGGTTGCTGAACACTTTTTGAAATGTAATTTAATGCTTTTTAAGACCTCGACAGAGAAAATTTAAATACTCTTTCCACAGCAAAACGAATGCACATTAGGGCTGAGATTTTATGTTTGAAATCAACTTGGCAATATTAACGGATATTTTTCTGTAGACTACATATTTTCTCCATATAACAATCATAAAGTAATCAAATTGGCAAATGCAATTAACTGTGTCCCACTGTTATGCTTTACATTAGATAAAACTTAAAATTTTTTTAATTACAATTTGCTTGTAATTGTTGATTCATTGTGTAAAACAATAAGGCTGTTCTGGTCGTTATGGCACTCAGAGTTGGCTATATTTAATTCCACACATTAAGACACATACATGTTACAGTATATCTACCCGTTATCCACTTTAATTAAATCTGTAAACTCCATCTAAGTCTGCTCCTCTCCTCCGCTCTGCATTAAAAACATTATTATTCAGATTCTAGCAACTATCAGAAATAACAAAGGGCTTTGTGTCTTCTTTGAAACATCATCTGTACTGTTTTGTGTACTTCTTTAACCCTGTTACCTTCGTGAAACTGAGAGCAGGTGGCCTGTGGAGAACCAACTGAAACATTACAAGAAAAAAGAAAGCACTGGACTTAGTCACGGCCAAAGACCAAACAATGTTCAAATAAGTGAGTCCAAGTGGATGTTTGTGCCAAATCTGAAAAAATTCCCTCCAGTGTCAACAATTCAGTATCTGACCAATTGTCTCCCCTTCTGTTCCTGAGTTATGGCGTTGAATAATGACCAGAAAATCGTTTTGTTTGTTTGTTAACACTGTGATGTCCCAGAGACACTGACCTTTAACCTTTTGGGTATAAAATGTCATTACGTCATCTTTTTATCCTATTAGACATTTGTGTGAAACTTTGTCATTATAAGCGTAGGAATTATTTAGTTGTGTGTTTTGTGAGGTCACAGTGACCTTGACTTTTGACCACCAAAACTGAATCAGTTCATTCTTGAGTCCAAGTGGATGTCTGGTCCAAATTTGAAGGAAATCCCTCAAGACGTTCCTGAGATATCGCGTTCACAAGAATGGAGCGTACGTACGTACGTTAGAACGGACAACCCGAAAACATAACGCCCACGACGGCGGCTATCACAGACTCGGAGGCATAAAAAGCATGAAAAAGCTGCAAATCCTCAAAACTGAAAACACAGAACCAGCAAATATTTGGCATTTTTACTTTAAAAATTGATTTAAGTGATTAATTGATTGTTGCAAATGATTTTCCTGTTAGTCGGCAAATCAATTAATCAGCGAATCATTTCAGCTCTGATGAGCCGGGGGCCCTGGTTGCATTTTGGCAAAGCAAACCGCACTCTCACTGGGTTACTCTTGAGAACCTGGCTGGGAAATCGCTGACACTTATGGTTTATCAGTATGTCTATAGGTCGTCACGCCAACATCTTGCAATCTGCTAACCATCTGCGCCGTCTGTCCCAGTGGAGGCGACCCACTGGGAG
>JAOVVB010083522.1:0-13579 GCA_028570985.1 Heterobranchus longifilis
TGTGTGTGTGTGTGTGTGTGTGTGTGTGTGTGTGTGTGTGTGTGTGTGTGTGTGTGTGTGTGTGTGCGTGTGTGTCCTTGCTGTTGATGGGTGAAAGGGAAAATCCTTTTATTTCTATGCATGTGCTAGAGCAATAATTACCAGAAGAGAGCTAAAGTGTATGTTCGCACACACCCGGACACGTGTGTGTGTGTGTGTGTGTGTGTGTGTGTGCGCGTGTGTGTGTGTGCAGCCGAGCGACGGAGAAGGGGTGGGGGGAGTTTGTTTAATGGGCGAGACAGGGGACCATGGGGATTAAGCTCCCCCCAGCTGGAGGCTTTAGAGGAAAGGCTGGGGGCTGTCCTGTTAATTCAAGTGGGCTTAATAATGCCTGTGCACCCTCTGCCCCTGACCCTCCCACCACTACATCAGATCTGGGAGGAAACGCATGATAAAGGGAGACAAGCAGGAGGAGGAGGGAGTGTGTGTGTCTGTGTGTGTGTGTGTCTGTGTCTCTGTGTGTGTGTGTGTGTCTGTGTGCGTGTGTCTGTGTGTGTGTACAACCTGTGGCCATCTCTACAGTGGAGCATGGGCTCAAGGGACTTGAGAGATTTCGCCTCCATATTACTTGCGCTACTCTCCGGCTTTGGCACCGGGCCTTTCTGCTGCTCCACTTTCACGCCACAGCCAGCTTTGTTGAAGCTGCATTAGGATTAATCAACACCCAAACAATATGGCAAATGCTGTCAACTGGGTCAGGCACTGTGCCGCTATCAAATGAGGCTTTTTCCTATTAAACCAATGAACTGTGCCCGTAACCTGTGACAGAGGATTAAAATGCTCCCATTGACTTAAAAGACACATTCTTAAACCTTGGTCTTTGTGTCTAAACGGGACAACTATCTGAAATAAACAAAATCATTGCTTATTGTTTTTGTTTAATAAAATATTGCAAATTCGCTATTTAGTTTGGTAAAAAAAAAGAAAAGAAAAAGATCCTGGCAAAACTATAAAAAAAAAAGCACTTCCACTAGGCATGACCATAATGTTTGAACACACAATATGTACCCATATAAAACAAAATGTCAAACTGTGGAAGGTGGCGGTGAACCCGTAACGAGCATCTCTGGAAAGAAAGCAGCAACCATCCAAATGGAGAAAAAATGGCCTGACTCAAGTGACAGGAAAATCTTTCTATCCTTTCTAAACATGAATCAGATAAAAGCCATAAGGCCCTTTCATATACACTTTACTTTACATTAACAAAATAAATTGCCTAAAGTGTCCATGTAAAGGCAACATCTTCTATAGTCTGGCTTACCAGATGAACAGTGCCTGGTTAAAGTCTCACTTCCTGCACGTACCGGTACGGACAGGAAGTCCCTCCCCTTCGTGTTCTCGTTTTCAAAGTCCCTTCGCTGCAGCTGGGGCATAGCTCCGCCCAGGACGATTGTGATTGGTTTAAAGAAATTCAAACAAGCCGTAGAGTTTTTTTTTCCCTATCCAAGAGTGAAAACACACAGGAGCCAGACCTTCCACCAGCGATGACACAGCGCTGTGGAGATAGGAGATGAGACTACATCTTCTATGATTCACACAGGAAACGTCTTAACATTATTTTAATGCAGTGTGACATGACCACACATTACACTGCCAATACAGCTTCCTCTGCTTTTAGCGAGACGCATCACACATGAGCGCATCCTTGATTGTGCATATCCACCGTGGAAATGTGACGGTTTTGTGCACATCATATGGAACTTTAACGCTAATGTTACTACAGAGAGAACAAAGGAAAACAGAAGGAAAGCAGATTCGGTGCTGACTGAGTCAGTTTGAGAGATCCATCATCTGTCATTATGAGGCAGTGCCGTTACTCTCTCTCATCCTCCAGCTCCTTATCTTTGACACTCATATCTATATGAGTGTCACACATTCTCCCCATCCTCGGGCCCCTGTGACAGCAGCAGCAGCAGCAGCAGCAGCTGAGGAGGAAGAGGATTTGAAGAGGGAAGACGTGTGTGTGCGTGCGTGTGCGTACTGTATATTTATGTTTAAAGCCACAGTAGAGGGGGGGGGTCAGTACACAGGTGTATTTGTGGAGGGTTGGAAATGGCTTGTTGTAGCAGGTTAAGACTAAAGCAGCTGCAGAACGAGAACGAGAAGAGACATCCTAAATTCCCAAACCCCCTTTTTAATCCTGTGTGTTGGGTCTTAATACTCCAATCAAGCAGCATAAGGGCACTCAATTGGATTAGAAAAATAACCTCCTATCAGACAGGCAGACAGGCAGGCAGGCAGGAATGGAGTGGCCCAGCTGCTCTCACCTTGGAGAAGGTGACTGAGTTCTCACCCCATCAGGAGGTGGACTGCTCCACCACTTCACCCAGAGGAAGGAGGGTGGTGAAAACAGGGCTCTAGCGTGGCATTTCGTCACAGTAATTTCCTGAAATTAAGTGCAGGTAAGTATTATTTGGGCAACCCTACTTTTAACGTCAAAATGAACAACTTTTAAGCTTTAGGATATTACAAAAATGGCAGCCATACAGTACAGCCTGACGAGTCTCGCGTAGCCAGGCCTATCTCCACAGCGCTGTGTCCGTGCTGGGAGGGAGGTCTAGATTCAATAGCTTTCACTCCGGTATAGTAGAAAAAACTCCCTGGCCTGTTTGTATTTCTTTAAACCAATCACAATCTTCTTGGGCAGTGCTACACCCCGGCTGCAGCAAAGGGACTTTGAGAACCACACTTCCTCCGGCTGAAGTCTAAAACCTCCCAATTCGCGTCATTCGCACTGCCCGACCGGAACTCACGTCTAATCGCATCTTTACATTGATTTTATATGTAATTCAAATTCATTCACGCCCGGTGTGTACACGCTATTAGGCTTTATACCGACACTGCTTACATAGCAAGCCAGACTACAGCCTGACTAAAAGGTTTCCTCTTAGGGGGCCCCATGGTGAAGATCTACTGAAAGAGCACAAATCGCACGACTTCACCTCCGCCACTTCTCGCTCATTAATGTGGCAGTATCAACTAGCCAGCTTGGTTGTTAGAAAGCATTGTATAAATGAGCAACCTACCAGCAGTCAGTATTTGTTTTTATCTGTAATCAAAAGATGGACAAACTACAATAATGGCATTTATCCACACCTGGTAAAGACTAAGGCTACATCAATACTAATAGGTTTTCATTTTCAAACGACAGAGCAGAGTGGATGTAAACATAGCAAAATTATGTATTTTAAAACAAAAACGTATTAGCGTGGTTGTAGCTTAAACGTCCTTTTCCATCACTAAAATTACTTTTTTTCCCTGCAAAGCACTTCAAAGCTTGGTGAATTTCATCATGACTTTTTCACCTGCTATCCCACAATGCTTTGAGAGGCAATAACTTGTGTAAAATAGAAAACAAAAAACAGTTTGCACTGCATTCAGTGGGTAAATACTTCACAATCAAAACATTGCGACTACTGTGACATGGACCAAAAGACGTATCCTAGCTATTTCAGAAAAAAAAATCTACTCTTACTGGTCAAACCATGTAAATGATCACGGTTGAGTTGTTGAGTAGAAGCATGAAAAGCACAAAATGGACTCCCTAAAGTCTTTTGTATCCCAACTGTGTGTTTTCCCTTTTCATCTTAAAAAGGAGCCATGATAAGATTGTATTTAATATAGTGACAAATATTTGGTAATGATATGTTTACAGAGAACTAGGGCTGGGTATCGTTAAAAAATAATTCGGTACTGATACCAGTATGGATACCTTGACTTGGACAGCAAGTACTATGGTACAAATCTTTATTTTTCAGCTCCTTTACAATGCACACTGTAGTCAAGCCTGTCAAAATTCAACAACACACACACACACGAGCCCTGTCTCTGTGCGTAACATACAGTGTTTTTCCTGCATTCATCTGCAACGTGTAGCGAAGTTCAGTACCCAGCCCTACAGAGAACACAGCCAAAATTGTAGTAGGAGTTTTTTTATTTGCAGCGAATTGTTCTAAAAACAAACAAACATCCTTTAGATCATCAGTTTCAGAGCACTTAAGTTGAACTCGGTAGGACGCGCGGCTTATACAGGATTTCACTCATCTGACAAGCCGGGCCAGAGGTTCCCAAATCCTCACATCCTGCTCCCTAGTCTGAGAACACACATCAGCTGGCTCACATCAGCAGCACCACCACAATCAGGCTGCCACACAGACTGACTGCCAAAGGGCAAACCCATTCATGTAACAAAAGACATTCAGGTTCTGGCTTCAGCAAACAACTCTTCCGTTTTGAGCAGTAAAAGAGCTAGTGGTGGCGACAAGACGTTGCCAGGGAGAAGCAGAGGGCACAGTCCCTGGCAACATAACAGTCTTTTTGCTGTTGTGTTTACCTGCGCCGGACGGACACAAATGCCTTTTTGTTAGATTTGCCCTTGCAAGGGCAAGGTGAAATGACAGCCAAAACTAGGAGGTGAAAATACAGGTAAGCCACCATATCTGGGTTTCAGGGAGGTTTCTTGTGGCACCATAGTGGCGTGTTCACATAGGACTCGTAAATTCGCTTCACGTTGCGTTACTCGCACGGGTTTGGTCATATTTGGATCATTCGTGTTTACTCGTGTTACACGCATCGGTGCAGAGCTATAGGAACCAATGACGTTTCTTTCCGTCATCCAACCACGGCCGAAATAACCACTATTTCTGCTTTGACGTGGAAGTTCCAGATACATCTGAAAACTAAATGCCATTGTGTGTGGGTTCACAACATTATCTTCATATAGCTTGGTGAATTGCACTGCCCTCTCCAGGAAGTAATGTTAGGTCTGGATGAGTGCCGCTTCCAGGTACAGATTTAGCTGTGATTTAATTGCAATAAACAGATCAAAAGTACGCCAAAATAACTACATTGTGATGCCGATTAAAGTCTGAATTCATACTTTGTCACGGCTGTTACAACTTTTAAAATGCTTGTTTTCTGAATGGAGTTTGGATTGATCACAACAAGAGAATCTCAACGCTGATAGGCTTTCACGACACAGCGTCACACGAACTTCTTTCATGAGTTGAAATCTTTCAACTCGAGTGAATATACGCAAATTTTGCGTATTTGCACTGACTTTGTATATACTGCAAAAACGCTTGCAACGTGGCCGGTGTGAGCACGGCACGCCATAAAAAGCCAATTGAGTTGTCTTCTATTTTCAATTTGAGTCTGGGTCCCAACCACAAACACAAATTCTTTAATTTGACCCCTTGGCTGAAAGAACCACTTCTCCAAAGCAGTACTGACACAACTGGATATTTCTACAATGACAAGTAACACAATTCTGCCAGTCACTTAACATAAATGTTTGACCAATGGGCTGAGAGCCCTCATCACTGATGGATACATGCCCTGGACTGAGTTTCTGTTACCATGGAAACTTGAGATTTTAGGGGAACAGAGATGTGCGCTTTTAAAAACACCCACCTGCACATAATAGTGTACGGTGAATTTTAAGTGGTTCAGTGACCATACGATGACAGTGACTACACCACTTCTATTGCGTCGCCCTCTTAGTAATTTTACAACAGAAAATAAATATCTGGTTTTGGCATTTTGGAGAGTGTAGCCAATTGAAAATGCACTGGCACAAGGGTGTAAAAAAATCACATGGTTGTGAAATATGACAGCATTCATTAGAGTTGTTTGATTTGGAGGATGCATCATCAGCAAAAAGTTTAACAGTTTAAATTCCAAATACAAAATGTTTTCTCTCTCATCGTGTCTCTGTAATGACCACATATCTTCTGCAGAACTTACCAGAACTAAACACTGCAGTTATAAACCAACTGATACTGTAAGAAAAAAAACACCTTTCTTATAATGCCTCTATTTAAATAACAATATGCTGTCATGAAAAACAAGTTGCCTGCATAATTCCCCTACCTAACTAACCTGTCTGGGGGACGTTAAATCAGTTAGTGCTTACTGTAGAGCTAAATTCTGAACAAATGTCAAATTAAAAACCACTTACTGAGTGTCTTGATTGTGGAAACATCATGTCAATTCCTTGTTGCTTTCCTTCCCAAACACGATCAACTGAGTGCCCTGTGTTTATATTTTCCCTTGCGTTGGTCCTTTGTCCAAAGCTAGCCCTGCCTTTACACAGGAGCTGTCCAGCGTTAGCAGGATGACTAGCTAACGGTAGCTAGCGACCCCCCTACAAAAAATAAGCCGAATATAAGTGATGCACTTTGCCGTCGTTCGCGAGGTAAAAGAGTCGGTGTCTTGTCTGGGTGATGCAAGACCATTCAGCTGTACCTGTCCCGACCCCGTTTTTACTGTGTCTGTGAACAGGAAACCACCACCAGTGCTGGTTCCTCTCCGGCTAAAGCTAGCTAATTCTTCAAAAGCTGTCAGTCAAAATGATCCATCGCAGTTGCGAGCCTTCCGCCTCTTAACGCACAAGCGGCAGCGATGCGAAATTAAAAACGTTATGTACACAGTGGTGTTAGCTAGCAAAGCAGAGAGGGTAGTAATGGTTTCTTCCTTCGCCTTGTGGTGGTCCTTTAAAGCTGGCTCTCTTCAGCCAGCTGCGACTACACTGATGAAAAAGTAAGAGGGGGGGAAAACGGTCTAATTCTCAGAAATAACAAAATGTCTGCGGGTTCGTTTAAGTTGAATCCCGTTTCGTCCAACGGCTACAAATAAGTCGCGCGAGTGAAAAGAAAATCTGTGTTGTCGCTCAGACGGTAAAAAATCTATTTAGAAATGTTCCCAGTAGGCTTGCGTTTCAAAACTCTGAACGTTTATCCGAGGAGTCGTGGAGAAACAGATTTGTCAGTGGTGGTGAAGCTAGAAAGTCAGTCCATTCCTGGAGCTGGTGGGTAGGCGCCGCGCGACGCCCCACACAGAAACACAGCGGCTAGATGAGCGGTGAGCGCCGCGGTGCCGTGCAGATCTACACGCCGCAGATCTACCTCATCAGGCGGCTGATGTCTGGGCATCTAGCGCCTCGCGCGGACAGGTCAGCGCCCTGCAGCCACTGGAGGGCTGGTGTGTGTGTGTGTGTGTCTGTGTGTGTCGGTGCTGCTACTGCCAGCAGGCAGTGTGGAGGACAGAGGGTGCCAAAATCAAAAATAAATAAATGCCTCGATAAATAAGTTAATATGCCATTAAATGGACCAAAAATATAATCATAAATTAATTTATAAAAAGCCACATAAACTGGTGTTTCTGTTTTAATTTTTCTTTCTGTCTTTCTTTCTTTACTGTTGTATTGATGTCCCTATTTACTTTCCTATTTAATTGTCATTTTATTTATTTATATTTTTAGTAGAAATGTATTTATTTTGCATTCATTCTTTATTTTAATTTTAAAAAACTTCATTAATTAATTAATCAATTAATTTATTATTTTCCCCCTATTTATGCCCCCAAACTTATTTATTTCCGGGGGTCAAACTACTACAGAAATACCAACATTAAAGTATTAAATATTATACCATATAGAAAACCAAACCTGCAATCATGAGTAAATGAGCTATTTTGATAACTCTGGTACATTTACATTGAGGTGACAACTGAAATGTTGAGTAATGTGCACTGTCCCTTGGAGCATGTGTTGTTTTTGAAAAATCTAAATGCTGAATGCCAGATCTCCTTTGACAAATGTGCCTTTGTAAAAAGAACAACAAAATACATTTTGTAAATACAGTTGTTTCAAGATCTTTTTCAATAAATGTTTACCATATTCTGTCTGACTAACTTGAGTATTGTTTTCTGTCAGCGATGACAACTTAATTCACATTCATTTACAAGCAGGTAGAGTATTTCAATGACTGACATCAGCTGCTACAGGGAACCACACCGGTATTTGTGCACGTGTTAGTCCATTGTACATTACAAAATAAATAAATAAATACACATTACAAATGTACCTTGTATATTACAGCTGACAACTACCATTTTCAAAAGCATGCTCTTCAGATTTTCTTCCCTTGCAGATGGTAAATATCTTTCAAGTAGCCATTGACTTAAATGTAACTGGTATAAAAAATATTAAAAAAAACATAATTAGGTAATTAGGGATAGACTGATTAATCGTTCGGCCGATTAACGACATTTTAAGATAATCGGTATCGGCCAATTATCTCAGATCACAAGGGGGATTAAAGTGCAGTGTGCAGATCTACAAAAGGACCAAAAACAGAGATGTTGCTTGGTGGTCCTGTGCACTAACATTGTTTTTATTTATGTAAGTTTATACATTTCAGAAATAACGAGATGCTGCTATCTGCTGAATAAGTGTTAAATACATGTTCATTTAAGTTCAGCACATTTGTTACTATTATTAATATTACTCTTAAAATGTAGGCTATTTTATCATATGCAAAAAAAAAAAAATCAGCACTATAAATCGGCCATCGGTCGCCCTGCTCTCTAAATATCAGTATCGGCATCGACCCTTGAAAAACCCATATCGGTCGACCACTAATGGTAATTGTCTTAATCTGAACATCGTACTGGAATGAATGGAAACCATCAGCTTAGTGGAAGGTAGGGAAATGCATTCAGATATCTAAAGCATTAAAGAGCGGTCTGAAAAATTGTGGCAGTTCTGTAAAAGTATACACAACTTGTAGTATTGGACATAAAAAGTGGTATGGTCCTTTAATCACAATACGCAAGAACATTTCTCAATCCAAAGGAAATGTACAAGGATGCAATAAGAGAGTATAGGAACATATTTTATTCCAATTTAAAACATTTAAAGGAGAAGGCTATGAAAATCATTTTCATGTTTGAATGAGGTTCAGGCAACAGTGGTTGAAATGAAACATACAAAAGAGAAATATGGCTAAAATACTGTAAATCAGTAACCATTAGGACCCTTTTCATGAGGGTGTTGCATGAATACAGTATCTCACCCACCCACTCCCTCCCCAACCTGACAAACACATGCAATTAAAATGACATTTATCTTAAAAACAGCAGTTCATCATTAATCTTAAATATAGAATAAAATTGTCCTTTTTTTTTTTTAGTTAATTAATCACATACTTAAGTGTTTATTTGTTTTAAAAACTGGACCATGAAATTCACAGGCCCTTTGATTTTTCACAACATTGGCACTTGTTAAGAGTCTGGCTTTACAAAGAAAGGGGATTGGCACACTCATTGTACATAATTTACATTTGGTATACTTAAAAAAAAAAAAAAAAAAAAGAAGAAAAAAAATCAAACAAAAATACATTACTTTCAATTTGTACACCACTACACAAAGTTTATTTTAACTCTTTTAAAAAAGTCTGTCATCTTATAAGTGGTCCTAAATACACGTGTTAAGGTGTGTCAACCTTACAAAAGAAACAAAATAAAAGATGCAAAGATTTTAATATCACTGTATGTCCATCCCTCTAATCAGAATGGATCTCAAGCATAAGCAATAGCCATCAAAAGTGTACACATACATACACACGCACACACACCTCAGAGTACCAACGAGCGCGCTTGAACGGACATCTAAAGTTGCATGAACGCAGGCCCATTGCAGCGGTGCAGTTTCAGTGCCTTCGACCCAGGGAAAGAATACACAGTCCAATCAAGTTAGGGGGGGGGGGAAGAAGAAGAAGAAGAGAGCGGAGAATGGCAGACATGTAAACACACAGCATATTCATTCACTCACTCGCGATTATAACCACCAAAATATTATAATGGCCATTTCAGTACCTTCACTTGGCAAGTCTTTCAATAAATACATTAATACTGAGGCTTAACACACAAGCTTCATTTGGAAAAAAAAAAAAAAGACACCATAATGTAAAAGTGGATTAACAAAAGTTTTTTTTTACCACAGAGCTCTGGGTCAGGTTACGACAAATTTAGAATTTTTTTTCTTTTCTGCGGCTGATTGATTTTGTTTGGCACAGTGTTTTGTACTTGGATTGTCGTACAAACCTTCTCCACAATGCATTCTATGCAGAATAAAGCAAATACAGTACAAATCAACGGAAAGGATTTTAAGTAAATGACCCAGCTCTGCTGTTGGCTCTCGTCACCGGTAGTGTAACCATGTGAGTGTTGGTCCTGCGGCTGTGAGGGGCTCACCAGACAAGGCATGACGTGCACATACAGTCAGCATGTGAAAACCGATACAACACCGTTTTTTTATTTTTAAATTTTTTTTTTATTTTTTATTTTTAAAGAGTACGACATCATGCCAACACTGGTCCCTGTAGTGGTTACCTTCATTTTGTTTATCATCCTCATAGCAGTCCATTCAAGTCAATTTGCTAAAGCAACATCTCATCTACAAGAGAATGGAGTGTAAAAGACCACACGCACACACACACACACACACGCACACTTAAGGTGGGAAGCCAAGCGGAGGATTCTGCAAAACACACAGACATCACCATGTTATCCCAGCAGTGAAGCACAACACGGTACTCCTTTCCGAGCCCACTTAAAAGTCCGTCAGCTAACTTTATTCATCCACGCATCGAAATACACAAGCTCCTAATTTCAAACTGAAAAGTGTGTTGAATTGTTACACCCCCAAAACCCACTTCTGTTAGCGAGGGAGTGTGAAAAGCGTCGCCCCACACGCGGGACGACCGGGTCGAGAAAAGGCCTTTAAACGCTGGCTGAAGCACCAAAGATTAAACCAACTACCAATACATGCTGGAAAAAACAAGATTTCAGCCGAAATAACTTGACTCGTCAAAGTCCGAGCTTTGCAACATCTCCGATATCAACTCATAGAAAAGTATGGCACTTAAAATATACATATCCCTTCTTCATTAAGAGTCTCAGGATGCGCAAAGTCTGAACGTACAAGATGATGGCTTTATCAACACAATGTCCACATGTGCACCAGAGATTAAAATCAAGGCCAAGTAATACACAGGGTGAGTGAATTCCCCCCCGAAAACTCAGCAGAGCATACTGCTTTTCTGTACAAAATAATAGTGTTTTTGTTTTATTTTTAATTAAATTGTAAACCTTTTGGCAAACAATTTAAGATGCACAGAGGGAGTATGGCAGGATCTGTAATCATTTCTTTTGACATTTAATCTGATCCTTGCAGCTCTTTCAGCGTGCACAAAAAAAAGGTCAAAATGTCATCAGCACTCCAACACAGCCAAAGTCAAACATGGAAACAGTACCAATGAGAAGCCAAATATGCATAACCACATAGTGGAAAATATTATAAAGATCAGCACATTATTCATAAGAGTAAGAGGATGGTTAGATTAATAGCGACAGCCAGGACACTAAAAATGTGCTATTGCACCTTGGGAAACCCCGCTCCTTTTGACATTAAAAGTCATTCTCCTCCTCTGAAGGCAAAAAAAAAGATAGTGAACAAAGAGCCAAACAGCCACCAGACTACCCTGGGGAATGTCACGTAGGCATCTGTGGACTGCTGCATTCCTCCCTCACTGAACCTGCGGCCATCAGCCTCGACAGGATGTCAACACACTCTTGATTTCGTAGCCCCCCCCACCTCGTTAATTAATTGCACCTTTTCAGCTCTACGCCGTCCATAGAGTCCTTTCATTTCTACCAAAGCTGCTAGTAGTAGCCCTTGTGATGAAAAAGTTATGAAAACTTACCTGAATTACATCGTGAAGACAAAAATAGCCATCTATCAACGTTCAGCTTAATGGAATATTTAAACAACTACCAGGCAAGAGAGACACGATATGGGATTGGTACCAATAGCCAAACACGTATCTTTAAAAATTACAAAAAAAAAAAAAAAAAAAAAAAATGCAAGCATCCTTGAACAGTAAATATTCAACCACTAAGTTTTTTGTCTGTTTTCATTTTCCTATTTGCATAAAGCACAAACCCGACATGGAAACCGTTTTTTTTTTTTTTTTTCCTCCCCCCATTGTCAAGCATTTTAAAACAGAACTGCAACAACTAAATATATGAAGTATCATTAGAAAGATAGAACACTTGTCCATAAAATAGTTTTGATATTTTACAGCAGTATAAAATCTCCTCCTGTCTCCTCGGTTGGAAAAACTTGAGCTGAAACGAGGGAGGAAGTCTCATTTACTGTATCAACAATACGTAGATCTGATTGATAAATTAGACGTACAAAAAAAAAAAAAAGAACTATTTACTCTCTTGCTATCCATTACACTTTACCAAATGTTGGACGAATAACATGGCGAAATAAAGTCGATCACGGAGAGAGAAGCCATGTGGACGATCAAGACCAACTTGTGACTTAAGCTAACTGGCAGCGCAAAGACTTTATTTCATCTACGACCCGACTATTGCACTGTACTAATCTGGTATCGTCATTCGCACGTTGTGCACAGGAAGATTATTCTCGCCATCAAAGGGAACAAAGAAAAAATAAATCACAGCACTAATACATGTGTGATTCAGACAACAAGTCGACATGAAAAAAAAAATGCCACACAAACTGAGTCGTTATGCCATCAACATCTGAAGGATCCACTTAATTAAGCACTTAATTTTGGCAATGCCAGTTTCCGAATAGGTTTTTGTTAGTATCTGAACCACTTAAAAGGATGAACAGGATACTGGCAGCGTAATTATATTTACAGAAACATAAGTAGGTGGTTTTAATTTGGCAACGTGATACAAAACGACAGGGGAGTTGATATACAGTATGTAAATACCGGACGGTAGTGTTTCTTAATTCTGTTTGGTGATGCATGTTAACACTTCAAAATGAGGGGGCAGTGTAAAAGGAGCGTTGCAATCCTTTTGAGTAGTCATCTTCAATTCATTTTTAATTAGAGAACAGTAGCAGTAATAATATAACCGAGAAGTTAACATAGCTGAAAGTATTTAACAGAGAACGTGTAGTCATCTCTGCGTAGCCCTCACTCTGTGTGTGAGCAGCGTGGAAACTTTATTTACATTCAACAGAGCTTCTGTGCTCTGATTTGGGGCAAAAAAAAAGAAGAAAAAAAAACACAATTCAAGACCCAGGGGACTCAAGTACCTCACTGCACCCCAGCACTGCCTGATAATATATTCCTATCATCATAATTAGTTACCCTTTGCAGAGGAGCAGAGTCCAGGGTCTGCAGCCTGCCCTCGTGCTGTAGTGTATCGCATGCATGGGTTAAATAAGAAGAAGAAGAAGAAGAAGAAGAAGAAGGGGAGAGAGCCCTTTGTCCATAAAAGCTTCGTCTACCCAGAGAAGGCCCTCTACCCACCTCCAACACACAAGCACTGGTGATAATGTAGTGTAAAGAAAAATGTGAGCGACGCCCAGCCCCGAGCGAGGACCGAGAGGAGCACCCGGAGCAGACCAAAACCACCCCCTCCCCAGAGAGAGGGGGACAAATGGAAGGAGTGTTATATCTGTGTTTGTACAAGAGGAGCAATTATAAGAGCCGCAAAACAGGATAACCATTCTTTTAAAACGCGGGCAAACCGACAACCGAGGAGCTCAGTGGACAGCAGGGACGAAAGGTGGATAATGTTGGTCTGGTAAAGTATGAAGCTTTGAGCTGCAGTGTGTTTCATGCAGATGTGTGTGTTTGTAGAAGTGGACTCTGCGTTGTGTGTGTGTGTGTGTGTGTATGTATGTGTGTGTGTGTGGGTGTGTGTGTGT
>JAOVVB010083551.1:0-13578 GCA_028570985.1 Heterobranchus longifilis
AAAAAAATATATATACAGTATATATATATATATATATATCATGTAGATACATTTATATCCAGTGTACAAAAGAAAGTGAGGGGTAGGATATGTGGAATATAGTTTTATATGATATTTTGTATAATAAAATGGGTTTTGCAAGTGGCACATTTTGTTATTCAGTCATTCTTTTTTGTCATTCTTTCTTCAGTAAAATAAACAACAATATGTATATTATACACAATCTGTGGTAGTGACCTTGTGCCCCACTGACTGTTCATTCACACACTGTGTTTAATAAATAGCCCATCTACAAGATGTGCTGTTTATTTTTTAAGGAAGAAAGGGAAACATAACCATGGATCTGATAAGATAAGATACAACTGTATTAATCCAGAAAGAAAAGCTGTGCAGCAGTTACAGTACAAAGTTGGAAGAGTGCAAATATAGGCTTACACAAGACTAAAATAACAGTTGGTGCAAAATATAAAAACTAAATAACAGTAAGGCACAAGTAAGTTGCAATCCAAATATATACAATACCAAACAGGTTACCAGTATGGATGATAGCTATGACATAGGGTTGCATATTGTGTTTGTAGGCTACCATAGATATAGGTTATAGGCTACAGTGTCAAATCTGAGGTAGCCTAGTAAGAGTTCACGAGAATTAAACAACAGAATTGATTAACTCAGAATAGCTGGCAGTAAATCCATTAGTACTGCAAACCTTTCGATTGACACACAAAATGCACATATATAACAGGTGAAATGTTATCTGTGCGACAGTGGAGCCTCATCACACCTCCCCCAGTAGTCTCTTAAGTCACGTGACATTTGTGTAGAACCAAAATGGCCGCTGTTGTATTTTGACGTATAATAGCTAGCTACTTTTCTTTTTGTTTCATTCTTGGTAGAAAACTAGCAAACGAGAGACTTTTTGGAGGAACTGTATCTTGCCACCCTCCGTATACCGGCGTCCTAGTTTTTATCTTGAAGACAATCAAGACTGACACTTATTTGTTGAACGAGTTGGACTATGCATATTTAGTTCTAATACAGGCTAGCTAGCTGGCTCTGGCTGGCACACATTAAAGCAGTTGAAAGTGAAATAGCTAGCTAACCTAGTTAGCTGCGATGGAGGAGTTGAGCGCAGATGAGGTAAGGTGACAATGGAAAAAACGCTCAAAATGAGTGCCGAGAATTATTGTAGCTATATTTTGCTAACGTTACAGTTTAGACTTAAATTATTTCCTTTCCTTTGGACCTCATGTCAAATGGTTTTGCCACTAGCCGACTTGCTACTAGAGCTAGCTCAGAGGCTAACATAACTGAAGAAATGTAACGTTATCCGCGACAAAATCACACATAACGCTAGTTCAACTCCAGCATGCATAAGTGCGTGTCACTCAACGAGGCCCTTAAGATGTTTATTCAGGAGAGTCGGTTAATATAACCGAGTGAACGAACTAGAAGTCCGACGTGGTTCGTATGTTTCAGTCACCGTTGCCAATACGTTAATTTAATTTAGCCGGAGCACAGTGCTAACTAGCTAACGTGATGCTATAGGGACTGTGCACATACTGGCCCATGGATTATATTGCTTTTATATAGAACAACTAAATTCACAAAAATATATTGTATTATTTTCATCTGACTGGTGTTTTATACACGATGTATTTTGATAGACAATGTTACATTTTGTGTACTGAGTCGATTTGGCATGTTTTCCTGCGGTTAGCTAGCTGACAGTTGCTAACGTTGTTTTGCTAACAGCCAAAAATTAGCCTGCGAGACGACTCAGCATAAAAAACACACCGGGCCACCATTGTGCAATCAACTGTGGGCCGACTATATGACCACTGAGCTGTTCCCCTTGAACCATATAACATTTTATTAGGTGATCTTTCTTTGTCACCTTGGACCCGCTTTTAGCTAACGTTACTCGATCAACTCGCAACCGGCTGTACTGTTGATTTACTATACTAACATAATGGTCTTATGCCGAGTTGCACGATTAGTACTTACATCTGACTTTGTTCGAAATCTATGTTACATTTTATCTATTCGACAAGGCCTGTCTTTTAAATTTAAGACTATGTTACTGCCAAACGGATGAATGAAAACCGACCATTGCTTCAATGATGTGTATTTTGTCTGGGGCTAATTATCAAAGATGGATAATGAAAAACGTACCGCCTCACATTTCTTATCGTATCCAGGCTGGTTGTGCCAATCATTTAGCCAGAGATGTATATTAAAAACATGGCTAATCATGTAATGGCCAATCTACATTTCAGCAGTCCTGTTATTAAATAAGTTAATATTATAAGGGGCTGTACAGTGAGCTTCCATAGACCCTTTAGTGCATATGTAAATTTGCTGGTATATTCATTGAAGATCCGCAGAAGGCGACTGGCTCGACTGGCAGGGGGACAGACGTCACAGCCCAGCACCCCTCTCAGCACACCCCTGACATCCCCACAGAGAGAGACTCCCCCTGGACCCCTCCCTGGACCCTCAGGTGCCGCACCCCAGCCCCTGCCACCAGCTGCCTCTCAATCATTGGGGCTCAATGTCCACAGTGGTACCCCTGCCACATCCCCTATGGGCACCTCCGGTAAGAACTGAATAAGATCTACAGGTTTTTGAGATGCATTGAGCCAGTTTGTCATAAATTACTGTTATTAATTGCAGGCAATGCTTCAGGTTAAATTCGTACAATTTAGGGATTGATGTTAACAACAGGCCAGAATCCACTCGGTATTTGCTGGCTGTCACAATAGAGTTATTGTTGTTAATCTCTTTTGTGATCTTTTGTCTAACTCTAAGTCATCCTACTCATCCTGTGACACATTGTTTCTGAGGCTCGCAGATAAACGATCTTGGTTGTTTGAGCGCAACACTGAAAGGGACTGTTTTATATCAGTGACCTTGATATTCGAACAGCAAGAACCAGTCATACACACTGAATGACATTAACACAGACAGCAGCAGCAGCTTGTTGTGATTGGTGTAGGCCTGCTGCACAGAGTGAGAATCTGTGCTTTTATGCATTGCTCTAGAAAACACAGTAGTGGGCCATGTATGGATAGAGTGACTGTTTCCTGGCATTGTTTGTTGGTATGCATAGATGTGGTTTTGTTTCTATACACGGCTGCCTTTTATGGCTTGTAGGGCCGGTGGTACTTTTCAGATTTGGTGAAAATTGTGATTTTCTTCTTGCGGAGTTACAAGCCTTATTTGCATTAATGTGTTTGTTATGAATATGCTCCTTGACACAACCAGTGTAGACAGTATTTATTTGACTTACTGTAACTGTTGGTAATGATATAATTGTTGAGCAACCAGGCGTGAGATGTTAATTCCGGCTCGTCACCCACGGAAAGATCCTGGGTGTTAATCAGCTTTCTCTCTACCGGTTTGCTTTAATCGGGGCTTATACAGGTATGGTACACCATGTTGAGCTTAAAAACGCCAGTCTGAGCCTTTGCTAACTTAATGTGGCTAAACAATGTGTTCTTCAATAGACAATAGTCCTGACATAAAAAATAGAACTTTAAGTGGCTACTTAAAGCTCATAAACAAAGTTTATTAAAAGTGTGATGCCATAATGTACAAAAACTAAATCTGAGGCATCATAGCATGATTAATATAAAATAAAAACAAGAAAGACAAGACAGTCAAAGGCTGCACAGACTTGCAAATATAAACATCTAAATGAGCCATAATATATATGTTTTTAGAGGAGACCTAGAAGATGTCTTTGTGAACCTTATGTTCTCTGGTAAGTCTCTCCAAAGTGTGGGGGGCTTCGATTGCAGAGATTCGATTAGTCTAAACTTTCAGAGAAAACAGAAAAGCAAGCAGATGTAAAACCTTCAGTTGTGGTGTTTTGCTTTTTGCAGGGGTGGCATATGGCAGTCAGAGCAGCGAGGGTGTGAGCTCCCTCTCCAGCTCCCCCTCCAACAGCCTTGAGACTCAGTCCCAGAGTCTGTCCCGATCGCAGAGCATGGACATTGACACTGCCTCCTGTGAAAAGAGGTACACGTTTTTCTAATACTTTTTAAAAAAACGATACTCCACTGAAAATCTGTTTTGATGATCAAATACTCTCCTGTGGGTTTGAAAGTTGGCTGTAAAAAATGTGTAGTTTTCTCCATCACAGAGAAAAGAGTCTGTGATCAGCTTGAATTATATCAGATTCCAATGGCGACAAGTTTTCATAATTCACACCAAAAAAGTATATTGGAACACTTATTCTTTTCTACATATTCTATTGTTTCTATATAAATGTGTAACTGTATTCAAGAGCGACTTGTTCCTTCAGGAAGTTACATTGTTCTTTTGATTATTTGTGGTGCAAACTTTAATAAGAATTATAGTGATCCATAGCACCACTGACACATGTTTTGCTCTTACAAGATCTGGTGATGAAGTTTGTTGTAGAAGCGATGAGATAAATGTGATAGTTCATATGGACCACTGAAGTGTTAGCACGGTCTGCTTAGGGATGAAGAGACTTGCTAAGCGCTGCGCCTCTGTCTTATTCCAGCATGTCCCAGGTGGATGTGGACTCAGGGATAGAGAACATGGAGGTGGAGGACAGCGATCGCAGGGAGAAGAGGAACTTGACTGAAAAGGTAAACAGAGAGGGTCTTTTATCCTTAATTACTTGGCCTACTTGACTTTGATTATGCCCATCTTGAGATCAAGTGAGTCTTTAAATGAGTCAACATGAAAGGAGTCTTTTACAGACGGGTGATTAGGGACTTTCCATAGACGCCATTCTTGGTTTCATTTTCAGTAACTTCATTGACAACATACCTGTGAACAACATAATGAGGTGCATGAGAATCAGAGTAATGCTACAGTAGTCCATTTAACATTTACTCTGTAAATAACTCTCTATTTCTGCACCTCAGGAAACCTCAGCAAACTCCGATGTCTCAGAAGAACAGGCTCTGCAGCTAATTTGTAAGGTCCTCCGCGTATCGTGGAAGGAGCAGGACAGAGATGTCATCTTTCTCCCTTCACTGGCTGCAGAGTTCCACCAGAACCCGAAAGATGGTACGTCACTGAATAACGTCTTCGTCTCTGTCACCATAATAAGCTGACGACGGGCTTTTTTGATGACTTTACTTGTTTTTCTCTCCTGTAGTATACTCTGACTTTAAAGACCTGATCGGCCAGATCCTGATGGAAGTCTTAATGATGTCCACCCAGTCACGTGTCCACAACCCCTTCGCCAGCTTGACCGCCACCTCTCAGCCAATTGCAGCAGCCAAATCCCCCGACCACCGTCTGACGCTGGTGCAGCCCTCCAGCCAAGGTGGCAGCCCCATGGGCCCCAGCGCAGGGTCCTTCGGAGCCAGCTCTCTGTCCAGGCAAGTACCGTGACTCAGTATGATACAAGCTCTGACACTGTAACTCCCAGAGACGAGGCTCTGGATTGGTCACCTACACTCCTCAAAGGTGTGCTTTGTTGATATTTAATTGGTATCATGTGATTGGAAGCTGCCATGTGTTTTTTTTTTTTCTAGATTTTGCTTCAATCATTTCTATTTTTTAAGACATCGTTGTTAGATGAGTTTTGCCAATCATCGTCTCAATGTTGTCCACAGTCTGTATGGGTGTGGTAGTCCTCACCCGATGGCTTTGGATGCAGCCAAGAGGACCTCCCCATCTCTCCCCACCCCTACTACACCCTCTCTACCTTCCACACCCTCTACCCCACAATTCATTGTGCCCCCTAGCCCCCCTGCTACCGCTACTCCGAGACACACTGTCAACCCTCCATCGGCCCCCATGCCCATCTCTCAGCGCTATCGGCCTTACTCTGTCACCTCCTCTCCCTGGGGGGCTCCTTCCCCATCTAGCCCGGGCCAAAGAGGATTTAGTTTCTTTGGACCCTCTCCTAGCCCCGCAGGGTCCATCGTTCCTCCTAACACCCCAGTTCCCGTGCCGCCACCACCACCCAGCCCCCAGTCCCTCTCCCTGAGCTCACCTAGGGCTCGCAACCAACCCTCCTCCACACCCCCTCCTCCCATGGTGCCCCCTTCTCCCAGATCGAATGCCCGACAGGCCGCCTTTGCTTCCAGGATCCCACCGTCTAGGTATCTCATCTGCCATTTGCATGTCAGTGTGTCACGCAAGCAAACGTACTAAAACCTTAACTTTTTGTGAACCACCAGATTTGAGGTTGGGTGTGAACTGCAAGTCTTTGGCCAGCTCCCTTTTGTTGTATACGTTGCTTCTTATGCCAAGTTTCATGCAGTCGGTTCTCATCTACACAAGCTTATACTGATCTCAACTTGCTGATATTTAGACAGCTAGTCTGAAAGTCAATGAACAACCTGATATTTTAGCATTTCTATTAGGACTGCACGATTAATCGTTAAAAGATCGCGATCTCGATTTTGGAATTTTGGAAAAAATTCTCATTTTGATCATGCAGCCCTAATTTCTGTTTAAAATCTTAAGAGAAAATTGTAGAAAAAATATACTGTATGTTGTCTGTTACAAATGCCCAAATGGTGAGTTAAGATTGAGGCAATTAATAAAAAAATCAAACATTTCAAACTCCATTATATCTTCAGTGAATTTCCAATTACATTACTTGATATTTATCGAAAAATGCTAATATACGGGGTGTTCAGACAATTAACAGGCATTCTAGTTTTAGTTGGTATTAAGTTAGTGTTGCTTGTTGCTAACATGTATCATTTCAAAAGATCTAACCCATAACTAATATTAGATATAGTTTAACGAACATGTTTTATAAGAACTACATTGCTCTGAAATTCTCGAGCGAACAAGATGTGTCTCACGCCTCCCTGCATCGGCTTGCTCAAGACGAGTTGTGTGAGTGAGTGTGACAGTCAGTTCAGTTATCGGTTGGAAAAAAAATGTTCTGACAGTGTGTAAAAGCTGCAGACAAAATGGCATTAATGAATATTTAAAAAGCAGCACAAGAAGTAGTCTGCAAGCAAGCATGCAGCCCTCCAGCATCCTTTCCTCGTCTTTGTCCTCTTTTCTTGTGACTCGTTACCGTTCCACATTTGTCTTCACATTTTTTCACTTCCCTTCTGTCTCCTCACACTTGCACAACATCCTCTTTTCTTCCAACCTTTCTCCTTGTGTCTTTTCCTCGTCATGTTAGCCCCTTGTCGTTCCTGTTCTTTGCCCTCTCTGACATGTCTCAGGACAGCAGTGATGAAGATTCTGAGGAGGAGGAGGATTTTGCACGGGTTCAGTTTGGGTCCAGGTACACCGCTGCACGGTGTTTGTGTTTGTGTGTGCTTGCTCAGTTACGTGTCCACTGCATGTTCCAGTGGGCCCATGAAGCTTATCACTAACGCAGCACAAACACACCAGGGTGGAGTTGTGAAAAATAAATGGATGTAGGCTTAGCCATCTTTGCTGTAACTGTTTTGGTCATCAGAGGTTTAGACACAAGATCCCGTAACTATAGCTTTTAGTATATAATGTGGTGGTAAGTATTAAGTGCGGTTTCTACAGAGCTACAGAAACTCCATAGAATACACACACTTTCCTTGTGGTTTATGGCTGCCAGAGTAACTGAGAATACCTGCGTTTCTGTAACCCTGAACCTTCAAAATCTTGTGTTTCTTCAGACATATGCTGGCCTTAGTGTCCCTATTTATTGGGGTAAATGTTAATGAATATGAGTATATGCAGTATATTTTTATGTACAAGACACAGGGTACCCGCAGCTCCTTAAAAGGCATTGAATTCATTAATCTAAAATTAAGGGCTAATTGCTTCTAAAATGTCTTAAATCTTTGAAAAGTCTTAAAATTGCTAAAACATCGAAAGTAGGATTTCATGAATTTTTTTTTTTTCTGACGTTGCATTGTAAAATCTCAAAATAATTTCTAACTTTCTAATTTCTAACTAACCCAATGCCACTCATACTTTTACCACATTCTATGAGAATCTAATATGTTCATTGTCTTCCTGTCGATCATTTTTTCACTGGACCAAAAAAGTAATGTTTTATGTTACAATAAACATTTGGGCAAAATTGTCCCTAACCCTACGTAATTGATCGGTTCATGTTTTTTTTTTGCTTTTCTTTTTCAATTTAGGGTATTGTAAAATTGGTCTTAAATTTCATGCTGAGGGGCATTAAAAAGTCGTAAAAAGTCTTAAATCTAACTTGCATTTGGCTGTAGGAAACCCTGAAGACAATCTTGCACATCCCAGACTAATTATCCTGAACCCTGAAAGAGCACGTAAACTTGAAGGGAATGTTTTCAATATCATTTAACCCTGTTAGCATGAGACTGTTGTGCCTACGTTAGACTTGAACTGTGTGTTATTAATTTAATGCATGGGCGGTATCATTAGGTGAGAAGTCTGACTCCCTGCTCTCTGGGCGTTTGTTGTGCTACATAGTTGTAGTTCAACTTGCATCACATCTTAATCAGGAGACACTCCTGTGAATTAAGTTACATCAACAATATAATGTGTCCAGTGGACAAATAACAAAGTTAATTTGATTACCTCCTAAGGTGTGCCGTGCTTTTGAAGCAGCTCGCATACAGGTTTTGCGGTTTCAGCTGACCACTAACAGCAATTTAAACTCTTGTCACCACATTTGTCCGTTAAATTTGGCAAGCTGAATCCTAATATCAGCTTCAAAGACTTTCTGCAAACAGCTCTTGAATGTTTAATATTATCACTTTCTCTTTCAAGAGCCCACTACTGAGATGCTGCTGTCACTAATGCTTTATAGTTTGTTTCTTTCAGGAGCCTTGAGAGTGGGTTTCAGTTTGTTAACCGTACATACATGATCATGTTTGATGCTAACGGTGTATCTCTCTGTGCTGTGAGGTTTTCTGTTATTTAATGAGCTCCTCCGTGTCCTTGTTTTTTTTTACCTTTTTTGTTTATAGTCTTGGTGCATGTGGAGGAGGGGGGATGTCCTGCGATTCAGCCAGCGACCGCTTCACCATTGAAACATGCAAAGAGACAGAGATGCTGAACTACCTCATTGAGCGTTTTGACAGTGTCGGCATGGAGGAGAGGAAAGCTCCCAAGGTAAGTGTCTGTCTGTAGGACGAATACATGGTTATTCAGTTGATTTACGCCACAAGTATTGTTCTTTTCTTTTCCTTTTATTAGAGACAGGGTTTGTACAAAGACTTTCAAGGTGAATTCCAATATACTCCTTCAAAAAAATGACTGATTTTCAACATGTTTCATCTACACAGTCACTCATGTAAACCAAAAATCTTTTAATATTTCAAATATGTTATTGTTTTAGCAACATGCCAGGCTGTCGTTTTAATGACAACTGGCTGGCCAACGAAAATATAAAAAAATGGCTTTGGAGAAGAGCCATAGGGCGCCCCAGTTTCGAGTTTTAAACCCCGGAAATGAGTTCGCATTTTAGCACTTCTGGTTCCCTTGTCTTGAATTCAATGGGTTTTTTGAATGTGTTTTTGTTTAGACGTCTGAAATAACATCTGTAGTTAACACAAGCTTCAGAGATTTTAACGTTTTGCTCTATGACATAAAATATGTCTGTAAATACCCCGCTGGTGCATTTCAAAGCTTTAACCTGTCTTTAAAAGGTGGTTGTTAACAAGTGGATAAATGAGACTGCAGAGGTTGTCGAGGACATTAAACGTCACCGTCAGTTTAGTAGTGGCGATGGTGATGTAGGACGGTGACATGCGACCGTTGGTGTAGTTCCTTTATAGCCTAACATTAGCTTTTTAACTCTGGCAATTGCATTTATACTTCTAAAATCATAAAACCGGTGTTCATAAGGAGAGATTATCTTGCTAGATAAAACATGTAAGTGTCAGAAACTTGTGTTTGCCACAGAGCTTATTTTCTGCAATGATCCAAAATGCAATTAAAAAATCCCATCGGCTTTTTGACGAGGGAATATGTGGAGATGCTAACTTCCGGGTTTGGCCTACAAAAAGATCCCTTCAGCTCCCTATAAAAAGTAGAATTTATAAACGACTGGCACTCGGAGAGCGCAGAACTCTGCCAAGGCCAGTGGTGCATTCACATGCTCCTCGGACGATCCCATTTCCAGAGTTGGGAAGTCGTTCTTCTGACTTTGGTGTGTTCATGAGCTTTAAATCGTGATGTGGAAACATGGACGCTGCAAACAAGATGTGTTGTATTTTATTGCTCAGAGAGCGTTTAAACAACACATTGCTGTTTCCTATTTGTGTAACAACGAAGAGCATACAAAACGGATCAGGTGAGCCATGAAATACGATCGGGAACTCATTTTTCCGATTATTCCGACAGCACATGAATGCAGCACAAACGCTCACAAATCTCACAATGTTAACGAATGTGAAAAATGATTTGTGCAGCCGCCCCCTGAAATTCGGATCCACTGAATAAAAAAAATGTAATGGGTTTTTCCTTCGCCCATGCTACACCCGTCACAAAAGTTTCACGGAAATCCGGCAACTAGTTTCTCTGTAATCCTGCTGACAAACAGACAAACCAAACCGAAAAAAAACATGACCTCCTTGTCGGAGGTAATAAAACTCAGTTGAATGCACTCAGAGGTTTTGCAGCTACAAACTTACTTTGTAAGTACCGGATGAAATAAAGCAAAATATATTTGGCAGCAACAGTTCAGTGTGATTGAGTCTCTGTGGTTATCAGCTGTTTCAGGCCCGCACAGAACTCTCTGTCACACTGCGTATTTTACAGTTTCTTTCCTCCCATCACCTGTAGCAATACCAGCTGCTGTTCAGCAAATGTTACATAAGCTTGCTTTGATTTCGGCTGTGCTGTTGCAGGGAGATCTGCACTGTACTGCCACGGTTTGTTTTCACTGCTGCTTTAAACCTGCATCAATTGATTTTTTTTTTGGCCTCAGCAAATACAACACCGACATATTATCACCTTATTAAGCTGATATTTCAAGCGTGTTTTCAAACAGCTGAGGCTTATTTACACGTCTAGCAGACACAGGGCATTAGCATTCATTTGACGGCCAATATTCACTCTCCTTTGTTTTGCTCTTGACCAACTCCTGAGGGAAATATCCGTCTGTTTAGCTGCTAAATGCTCCATAACTGTCGATAACTTTGTCTGTCAGCTGTGTGGCGCTGAGCACGCGGTGTGCGGTGGGTTTATCGCTGCAGACGCTGATGACAGCAGCGAACTAAAACTGTAAAGATGTGTAAAACAAAAATAATAAGCTGGAAGCCACTAAAAATCTCCATGGAGCTGAGGAGCTGGTGGCTGTTTAACAATGAAGACAACAGCTGATCCCACACTACTTCACAGTCCGTCTTTTGTTACTGTTTTGATTGAGAGACGCCTATCGGCAGAAATGACACACTGTGCGTTTGAATCACTTATAGCAGCTACAAATACAGCTCACGCGCCTCTTTTTTGAATTTTGTCTATTTCTATCTCTTCAGTGGGAGACTGAGCAGCAGAGAAGTCTAGAGGAGAGAGGCCGTCTGCTGCTCTGCCTGCAGTACTTCCCCCCGGCCACGGAGGGCGACGTGACGGGCGAGGCCAAGGACAGGGCTCGTGGCGGGCTGTGTGTGGGCGTCAAACGCTGCGCCCACCTGGCAGCCATGGACGTCAACGGCTACTCGGACCCCTACGTTAAAACGTAAGGACGCCCTCTAACCGCTAACTGAATGCCATGATGTATTGGATGAAGTAAAAACGGAGTACCCGAGAGATTAAATAACGAATACGCAACTTAAAATGATGGATTGACGTTTCACGGCCCTCATTTCAGAACAATTTCCACACGACCTATCCAGCGCCAATCTCCACCTTATCGCCCGGGTTTGGTCTTAACTGGCCGTTGGCCCATACTGACCCCATGAATCACCCTTTCATATACGTACAGTCCATTTTAGTCGCCGCTCATGAGTGATAGATGGCTCGAGTTAACCTCGCGCGAGGTAATAGTGACAAACGAGGACAGCTCTTACACAAGAGGAAGCCATTGTGAAATACATCGCCCACTCGGAGAGATGATGGCAGCAGTGTGTGTGTGTGTGTATTGACAGCCTTCAAAATGGATTGAAAGGCGTGTGTCATGATCTAGAGTTATGGGCGTACTGTATCACAGAGAGTGCTATTGTTGGTGTCATAGAGGTTCTTTGGAGTTTCATTACTCACTGACGAAAGAAAAGCAATACTGTGTGTGTCACTGTGTGTGTGGCTGTGTGTGTGGCTGTGTGTGTGGCTGTGCCAGAGAGAGCAGGAAGGTCCCTGGGGTGAATGATGCATCCTGACAGAAACTGGACAAATGAGTTTTAAAAGCCCCCCCTCTTCTTCACTGGATATTCTCCTGAGTGTTGCTTCTGCCTTTGAGGTTGCTTCTGGAATGAGTAAAACACTAAACAACCTTCCATCACACACACACTTAAAGCTAAGCATACCACCGCACTCGCCTCACTTCAGTACAAAACATGCCTCCCTTCTCCTTTTCCTGTCATGCCTCCCTCCATCCTTTACATCCACCGAAACCTACGCACACATCCCTCACACATCCACGGCGATACATCACGCACCTTGTTTCATTTTGGATGCGTGCTCACATCTTTGCCCTTTGGCAGGAGCTTTTTTTCCCCAGATGCTTTGTTGTGTCTGAGAGCGTGTGGGAACATACGCTCTCCGAGCTGTGGGTGGTGGGTGGAAAGCAAATGTGAATAGAGATTTCGCCATGCTCCTTTCCAGCTGGCTTAAAAATATCCTGAGAATTTAATGACACCTCGCGAAAAAAAAGGGATGCTGAGCCTTTTCAATCTGTGCTGTGTGTTGGTGAGCAGCGCTCACACTCACATATGGTTAGTTTCACAAATAATATATTAAACCCTTTATGGGGAGGAACCTTACAGTGAAGGTGTCAATAAATAAATAACGATTCTTAATTATAAAAGCTCTGATCAGTCAGAAATAGGTGCGTTTTTCAATATCAATAGCTATTTACAGTCTGTGTGGACTAAAAGGCACAAGAAGCTTAATTCTCCTTTACAATAATTCTCTGTGTGTTTACAATCAGGTGTGCAAACTTTTAAAAATATGCAATAATTAAGATCAGTGTTAATGATGGAATACTGGCATTAGAATGTGGCCTTTACGGACAAAATTATTTCCCGCCAATGATAATAAACACTACACACTTCCTGTCTGCTCGTTTGAAAGTAGAGTAAACATCATGTGGATGGATGAAAAGTTACATCTGCACAATTTACTTATATTTTATTTTGCTAACATTAGATATCTACACAGCTAACAGCTATTTTTAGCATTAAAAGAATTGTAATCTGTGGCGATCGCGGACGCTGGCTTCGCTGTGTTGCCAGATTCTGATCTGTGCGTCTGAAAATGTCATTTTGGTGTCAGATTGTTCAGGAGATGATGTGGCTTCTTGTGAAAACTGGGTCCAGTATTTACTTTGCTGACTGTGAGGCGAAAGGATCGATGATAATCTGTGTTCACGTTCGCGTCTCCCATTGGAATCAATAATCAATAGACTCAAAACGGCTGCTAGTCTCCTAAAGACTCGGGGCCGTAACTAAACACACGTGACACAGATACAAGAAATTACTCCAAGAT
>JAOVVB010083561.1:0-13578 GCA_028570985.1 Heterobranchus longifilis
AAATGGTGTACATCACCTGAAAGCTGAGAACCTGAAGATTCATTTGAGATGCTCAACACTGTGTGTAACGTTTTTGTACGCATAAATCTGTAATAAACATTGTATTTTGGTTAGGCACCTATTGAATTTTGAAGGTTTAGAGTGAATAAGGTCTTAGAACATTATCAAACCTGTATATGATGACCATGGTCATGTTCTATATATAAGTTGTTGCAGCAATTTTAGGGTTGATCACCATTTGTTACACAGATTTGGTGCACAATTTATCCATTTTTGACCACTCAAGAATTGATAAAAATGCAAAACAAATATCTCCAAAACACCACATTAAGACACTAAGACCTTGAGGAACACAATTAAAAAACAATGTTGTGATTTTCTGTCAAAACATTTGACATTTGGAGATTTATGTAAGAATTGCATTTTCCGGTGATTGGATGGCAAGCTCTTCTGTTCTGGAAACTGCTCAGAAACCCCCTTATTGTCAGTATACGTAGGAAAGCTATACATCCTCTGAATGCCCTTGGTCTCTAGTTTATATAAAGCGATGGTCTGCCATTTAAATTTTCACCATTAGCTGCATTTCCCGTTATCTTTTCCCTTAAGGTTTCAATTTAAATTTTTACTGTCTTCAATGTTATTCACTGTTTTGTAAAATCTGAGAAGAATATTTTATAATTTTAACTATTGTTAATTAATATTATTAACTATATTTTATTATTATTATTATTATTATTATTATTATTATTATAGGCTATTCCTTGTGTAAGGAGATGGACTTTGACCCAAGTGCTTTTCTCCCACAGTGTAACAGGAAATCACACAACAGGGATTTGAGTTTTAACATGCCGTTCCCTCAAGTGAGGTCAAAAGTTCATTCAGCCTAGAGTGCAGTACACTGTAAAAACACAGCAGCTCCAGGGTAAGAAGAACATTTCATGGCATACGGTAGGCATGTTATTAACCCACAGTACATATTAAACACGCACACTCTTGGTTTACAAGGGAGTGATAAAAACAAGAGCATAAAACAACAACCATAGATTGTGCAGGAGAGGTAAAATAACCCCAAGGGGCTTATAGTAAAACCTCCCCTCTAGGATTTATAATTCTGCATAATACTTTATGAAGACAGAGTTATTATAAAGTCAATCAGGAAGTTTTGTTGTACGGCAAAGAAAAACACCTAGTGGCAAATTTCTAGTGGTTTTGCTTCTCATGGGAAAAAGAGTCAAAACAAAGACGTAGTTGTTAAGAGGTTTGAACCACAAGCCTCCACAACAAACTGAATGCTACTGCTCTGTATCCTGGCTCTCTGACAGTAATTTGGACAGTTCTCTGCAGTTTCCATGGTAATACCCACATACTGTAGTTTCAGATAAAACGGTGCACACAGTGGCACCTCCCAGTCCCATAGAATACTGATGCTATTTCTGTAAGCAGTCTGGGAGGGGGAGCTGCTGGATGATGTGTGTTGACTGGAGAAAGATGAGCGTTTGAAATGCAGCTGCAGTTCACAGAGAACATAACCCTGCATACATTTACAACACCCTACATGCTCGCTATCATTCTCCCTCTGTCCCGCTATAAACTGCTGTTTTGACACTTGTCCCATCAGCTGATTCTGTAAATTTAGATGGCTAGATTTTTTTTTGGAGACATATAGGGTTGGGAAGTTTTAATATTTACTTGGATCAGTGCACAAAATTAATCACATGTTTGAGTTTCTCAGGTTTTTGATTTTGAGCCTAGAGTACCAGCATTTATAATTTCAGGCCGAAATCAATTCACAAACTTTCACATGTAAATTCATGCTGTTGACCAATAATTCATCACGAGAGTGCAGGCTTTCAATATATAGAGAGAGCTATATATTATATCTAAAATACCTTTTCTGCTGGAGAATAAACTGCTCCACAAAAAAGAAGTGGCATGGTTTTGTGAGACAGGAGTAGATGGCACAAATACAGTCCTTTAAATTAACTGTCAGCAACCGAGAGTCAAACCTATTTCACAAGGAGACATGGCTACATTTTAATGTGCTACTTTCTGAATCTAGAAACACTTCTGTGTTTTTTATCATGCAGAAATAAAAAGATTAGGATAATTAAAGTATTATTTTCACTAATATAGAAAACATTAACAACAAGGCCATAAAAACCTGTTTCACCATGATCCGATATGTATCACGATACGGAGTACATTATACGATGTGTATCACAATAAACACTGAATTTGAATAATGACCATGTCCGCAGAATTTACTACAACAGCTGTTCTTTATCATTCTGTATAACAGCGATCGCACAACTTGAAACACTTAAAATTCAGGCCCACAGAGATCTTAAAAGTATACATTTAATATTATGTTTCTAATCCGAGTGTTATTAATAAATGCAAATATTCACAGCTTTTGCTGCTGTATCAATACAGTAGCATCTGTAGCGCAAGGAGTAGGCTACATCACAATATATTGATTTTTTTAGCACAGCCCTATCCTGCATAGCCAGATATCTCCACACAACTCTGCGTCAGCACTGGAGAATGGCCTGGCTGCACCGCTCTTCATTCTGCTTTCAGCGGAAAAAACGTTCTAGCTTGTTTGTTTGTGTTTCTTTAAACCAATCACAATCGTCTTGGATGGCGCTAAGTCCCGGATGCAGTGACAGAATAGATAGCGGAGATAGCGGCAAGGGAGTTAAATTCCGTCTGAAATAGGCGGCCAGTGGCGGGCTTTACAGTCTACATCCGTCAGACTAGCATGCACCAAGATTTCAGTATTTCTAGCATTTAGCACCACTGCTGAGCCTGACTGAACTTTAGTAGTCAAGTGCTAATATTGAGCAGTACAACAACTGCTGGATACACAACAGAGATAAACTGTGAAGTAGACTTCTTTATTTTGGACAACTACCAGTGAGCTGTCAACAGACAGATATCCTGACTCATTTAACAAAACAACAGGCCTTGAGATTAGCTTCATCTGCTGTATCCAGTATCACCAGCATGCAGGCTTAGCTGAGTTTCCAGTGTGGGCTCAGTAATAGAGCAGGATCAATAAAATATATCTTATCTTATATACAGAAGCTTACAACAAGTTTGTATGGCCTCGAGGGGAAAACTTGTCAACACCCACACTGCTACAAGTAAGCCAGACTTTGTCACAGTAATTTAAATGTATAGAGTGAGTTAGTGTTTTTTCACTTACAGTACAGTAGCCAATAAGTATAAGGGCAAGTTGAGAAAATGTTGTGTGATTTACTGTAGACAGAGAGGCTGGATGCCTATAAGAAATAGACAACAAGCTCAAAAAGGAATTGGTATAAAAAGTGTTGTTAGTTTGGTGTCATGGCACTATACATCAGTCACCTTCCACTGAAAATGATGGATTTTATATTATTGTTAGAGTAGCATCACCATCCACTTGACCCCTCTGGATGGTGATGCATCATGGGTATCCTACGAGGATAATGCAGATGTCTGCCTTTATACCATTGAAGACCAAATAGAATTTTACCATAAACAATTTTTAACTTTCAAGGGTGCAATTGTTTGAAAGTTAAGATAATCACAAATCTGTAACGTCAAATGTCAAGTTGCACAAGTGTCACATGGTAGAACTAGAAGGGCACTCGGAGAGCGCAGACCTTCGCCAAGGCCAAATGCCCTATCTCGCATTGTTAATGAAAGATAATTTGTGTATCCGCCCTGTGATTCAGACACGCTCCAAAATTTAGTGGGTTCTTCTTTAGCCCATGCTACACCCTTCCATTACGTTTCATGAAAATCAGGGCAGTAGTTTTAACATAATCCTGCTGACAAACAGACAAAAACCAAGCCGAAAACATAACCTCTCTGATGGAGGTAAGAAACAGAGGAAGAAAACCATGCACAGATCATTAGAAAAGATTATTAAACTGTGAAAATGGATTGCAAAACTGTACAAACTAAAAATCTGTATACAGGCCTGGGGCAATGTGACATACATTTTTTGCATTATCAACTAAAAGTGAATTATAGAGTTGTACAGCAGATTCTAGTGTCAGCGTGTCTTTTATTCTTACACCACTACAGTTTAGATGATAGTATAAGGATAGAGTACGGGACACCTTTTCATATGCCATTGTTATGAAAAACAATAAATTATGGGACAAACAGTACCACAGATTATGCTTACTGCTTGTGCATCAAAAGTTGCATATGCAATGACCCAAGCCTTTCATTGATTTATCTTATATAATTCAGTATTGGGGTCACACAGTACCATCACCCTCGGGACACAACACCAAAATATCAATAACATCGCTGTGAAACCCATTTCTGGCATTTCTCATCTTTTTCCCACACTGGTCATTATGGATCAGTGACCACAGAAAACAAGAGAACAAACTGTGGTGAACTACTGAGTCACCCTTCATGTCCTCGAGGAAGTTTACTCATGAGAGAGGAGGTGGACTAGATGTCCTCACTTCACCCTTCCGGCACTAACACAGCTGAACTGTGAGGACACAGCGACACATAGTGGTGTAACGCACACAGTACAACCTGCACACCACTGTTTTGTACAAGGCAATCTTGAGGGAATAGTGAGAGAAATGCAGATGACAAGGAACAGAAGGAAATCCACCTCATCAACCTCGCTTGGTTAAAAGAACGGAGACGACATCTGGACTCGTTTTCAGTCCAGATGCTTTGAAAGAAAAAGTCCCGCACACCGTCAGCGCTAAATCTAATAGAGACACAACATCTTGGCCATTTAACTTCATCATGCGTCACATTCACAATGTCAACCAAAACATCTTTATACTAAAGCCACACGGTGTAACAACAAACACCTGACACCTGAATTAACACACCAGTAATGGATAAAAAAACAGCCTTAAAATGAGACAATATATGTCAAAATCTGCTGAATACAAATTAAATACAAAAAATGAGATGGGTAATGCAAAATAAGAAATCAACAATAGAGCTGTAATGATTAGTTAATCTACAGAAAATTAACTGGTCTGAGCAGTTTTAAAGCAAAAATGGCAAAGACTCACTGTTTCCAGCTTTTCAAATGTGAATATTTTTCTGATTTTGGACTGTTGATAAGAAAAAACAAGATATTTGAAAATGTCACTGTGGCTTCTGGGGACTTGGGATGACCATTTCTTCACAATTTGCTGACATTTTTTCAGATCAAATGATTTATCAGTTAATCGAGAAAACAGTCGATAGATGAATCAATAATGAAAACGATCGTTCGATGCAGACAAGTTTGAAAAGGGGGATATCAGATAATGATAAGTCTATGTCTCATATCCAAACTGGGCCTTCATATTCTTCATAACTTTGAAGAAAAACAAACCATATATCTGCTGATGATATTAAGAAAATATGAAATATATATTCCACAAAATATCTGTCAAATTTTCAGTAAATAGTCTAATGATACACAACATCAGACCAGTGTTTTAATGCACTAATGAAGAAGACAGATGTAGTGGAAACTATTGTTTCTTGAAAATATAAAACAAAGAGGCCATGAAGTATCAAACAAGGAAAAAGTAAATTATTGATGTATTAACTGTCTCGGGATTGTTACAGACTGTGGCTTTAGATTAGTGGTTCTCAAACTTTTTACACCGTGTACCACCAAAATATTAGACTCTCCACCACTATGACCGACGTAGCGTAGACAATATTCAGCTTCAGAAGTGACAACATATCAAATTAAATAAATACTTAGGAATAAATAACTATGAGATCCCTGAAATGTAATTTAAAATAAGTTTATGTTTTTGTTTTCAGCTTGCTATAGTCACTTCTGAAGCTGAATATTGCCTACGCCAGTGGTTCCCAAGCTGGGGGTCCCGACCCCCACTAGGGGTCACCAAAGCTTCACAGGGGTCACAAGGCCTTCTTGATTTTGTGTCTTAGACAACTTAAAAAAAAAAAAAAAATTCAGTTGGCCCATATCTTAGCAATCATTTCAGTGAAGAAAACTAAATGAATTGTTATTTTTGAAGTGTGAATTATTATTCAAAATATAAACCTAAAAAAACGTCAGAACATAAAAAAAACCCTTCATACAGAGAATTGTATTAAAAACTCCTAAAAATAACAGGAAAACTCCATCTCTGATGCAATATTCACAGGAAATAATCTACTCAAAATCGCTTATTTTACACAAATGTCCTGCAGTTATTGCATTCACTAGTTGGATTAATTGTACAGTTTATCAGTTGTTCTGTACTGTAATTGCTATGCATTGAATATAATATGAAATATCCATAAAATATGTTACTAAAGCTGGAGATATACTTGCTTATACTTACACCCATTTGCATAGACATCGCCATCGTCAATTTCTGAGTACATACACAATGAACGACAATGACAAAACGGATGCAGGACACAGGATACGTGATGCAGCGTCATGCGTTCACATACAGGTAGTAAAAAGCAAGTATATCTCCGGCGTTAGTCAGGGGTCGTCGGTTTACTCAATGATAGAAAAGGGGTCCCTTAACGAAAAAGGTTGGGAACCACTGACGTACGCTACTGTATTTTAACATCGGTCATAGTGGTGGTACTTGGAGTGTCTAATATTTTCTGAGGTGGTCGGCCTACACAGTAAAAAAAGTTTGAGAACACTGCTTTAGATTAAAGATGTGTTGTTTCATATTGTGAATGTGATGCCTGATGAAGGTCCATGACCGAAACATGATTTTATTTTTATAGTCCTCCACACCTGTTTGCCAGGTTTCAGAAACACTCATCATGACAAATACTTTGAAATTACCAGCTGTTTAGGAGAGTAACTTTTTCCATTACTGTCCCATCTGCTAGAGCCAATTAACCACTGGCTGAGCAGATAAAGGCTGGTTCCCAGGGTATCAACATACAACGTTTGGTAAAAAAGCAGACCTGACCGCTAGAGGGCGCTAAAATCACACAAATAGAAAGTGACACTAACTACAACTGAGAGTCCCTGGATGCTTTTCTTTCTTCATGGTTGCATAATAATTCATTTTCTTTACATAAGGTGTTTTAGGAGACTAATTTTACCAACACTGACATCCCATCAACCACCCCTGCCTCCTGTTCATGCTCGTTCACCCCTTCAGAAGATACGTTTAGGATTTTTAAACTAGGCCAAAACCAAATAAAAAGAATCATATTTCTCCACAAGATGACATTTATAACCACCGACCTCGTCTGCCTCCTCCTACTCATGCTCGGAGCTGATTTTTTTCTGCAAAATAGTGCTATTAGTAGCAGGGAATGTGGGCTCACTGGTGTTCTCCTCTCCAAAGTGTCTTTCATCTTGGCTCCCTCTGGTGTCTTTTTCCTCAGTAAGCTGGAGTCAGTTGAGTAAAAGACACAACTGGGAACACAGAAAGAGTGAGTGAAAATTCTCCCTGCTCATATAAAATGCTCCCAAATCGCAGCCAATGGCCAGCATGGATTATCATTAATCATGTGTAGGTGTTGTCATCAGGGGGAAATGAGGAGCTCGGAGGGAAGACGTGAGGGGGAAAGGGGGGAAAGCAGGTGGGAAAGGAAGGGGTGAGACGGATGAATGAATGTAGTGTAGTCCCACTGGCAGCGTATACAAACGGACTGAATTGCTTTCAGTGGCCGTGCTTTGCACAGTGATGCCGCTATGGGGTTACAGACACACATCTGTATGGATGGGATGTTGTCTCACTATCAGGCAATTTAAACCTAGATATGTGAATGTGAATCCAGGCTGGACAGACTTTTGTTCAGCAGACCATGTTCACAAGGAGTTTAAAAACAATTGCCTCCTTCTTGTCAGACTTTACGGGGGATGAGCAAGCCACGCAAACATAGGAGACAGTAAAAGTCTAATCCCATTTCACTTGGGCCAAATATCCAGCTGTGTTGCTCAAATATGTAAAGCTAAAGGTGTGTGTCTATGTGTCAGACCCTCTAATCCAGTTTAAGTACAATGAGCCACAGGGTGGAGGATGCAAGTGGAAGAACAGTCTCTAAACCATAAGACAATATGCTCTCCACCTCTCCCTCTCTTAACTGTACTACAGTACAAAAATGCATTTGGAGGAAACTTTGCTGTTCAGCCTCCAAATAGAGCCTTTTCTGACTGATTCCATCCCGATAAGAACTAAAGCTGTTTACGAGATTTAGAGAAGGAGGGACAGAGAGAGGGAAGGAGAGAGAGAGAGAGAGAGAGAGAGAGAGAGAGAGAGAGAGAGAAACTGAGAGTGAGAGAGGATTAAAAAAAAGAAAGACAGAAGGAGCGACAGATATTCCTGTCCCTGAACCGGTAGCGTGGAACAACATAATCCCAGATTTTTATAGCTGTTGTTTTTCCTGAAAAGCTTTTTGGATTATGAGTGGCTGTTGCATTATAACGCCTGTATCTCATTGTGCTCTGGAGATTATAAAACGGGACCCCACGGCCCTGCTGCTCAGATGAGTGGAGCTGAGAGGTCAAGCCACAAGGAGAGGAGAAGATGACTTTTGGGGTTTTTCTAAGGATTGGTTTAAAAAAGCAACCCATCAACAATCACAATCTCTCTATTTTTCTCTTAGATACTTTTTCTGTTACTCTCTATTGCTCCCCTCAGTAACTATAAAATCCACTAACCCGTTCAGATCCCCCAACCATTACAGTGGACATAAGTTTTCTAGGATGTCTTACACTTAGATATATGATTGTAAACATATTTGATTGGATGTCTATAAGTCAATCACAATGTTCCACATTATCTAAAGTGGACTGCAGTTGAGCCACACCCCCTTTTTCAGCAAGCATGGCCGACTGTGAGTCAAGGAAGGGTAAGGTACATTTTAATCTATTAATCATATTGTATATAATTTGTGTTTGAATTGTGTTTATAGTAAACATGAGATGTTATATTACATATACATGTCAAAATATCATCTGAAAGATTCATAGCTTTTACTCAGGATTTTTATTTTTTAATCTGTCCATTGGAATAGACGAGAGATCTGAATGTCACTGGAAGGGAAATCGGGAAATGAACAGGGAAATGCTGTTTTAATTTGATTTTCTAATACAATCATCTTATGATGCACTCTATTGATTATGTAGGCAGAATATCAAACTCAGGACTGACCTCCCCCCCCTTTTTTTTAATCAATCATTTTGTTATAATAATACAAAATATGTTTTAAAGCATCACTTTATTCATTGATATGAGTCTCAAACTCTCCTTTTCTTTTGTCATTTTTACTACTGATGGTTTCTCACAGATTCTCCATCCATCAGAATGGACAGAAAAAAATAAGCCATAATAAAGTATTTTCATGTTTGTTTGTTTTTTTATTCCTAATGATTCATGAGTGCCTTTAGAGTAGAAATCATCCTTTACAATATTTCTTTGTGTGTTTGGAACATAATGGGTTCTGAATGGGTGCAGAAATAGAGCTTTTATTTGCACTGCCTCGTGAACCTGTGCCACCATCTTCACCACTTCACCACTGAATATTTTAAAAAGCCATGGAAACAAGTCTCTCGTTGCACTGAGAGAGCTCTCCAGCTGGTGTGCATATCATCCTCCATGTATGGGATAACTGACTCCCATCACACATGGATATCTGATAAGTTAAAGGATCATCACTCTGGGTGCTCTTCTTGTTCCAGGGCGACCCATGTGTGACAAAACCGGTGTCACTGCATTCCTAACCAACACATATGAGCATTTTCTATTCCACTTACTTCTATGCTTAATGCATGAATACATTCTTTAAAAACATCACACTAGTTCCAGGTTTGGCACTGAGTACAAAAATTGGTCAAACAGCCAATAAGGACCTGAGAAACAATGTTGGTTTGAGGACAGTCTATTCCTGTAGAGCCGTCCCTGGTGCGCTCTTGTTGTGTCTACGTTTGTGTAAAGCCTGATGAGGCGTAAGGAAGTGACATTTTGAGAACACGGCAGAACAGAACACCAAGTAGTGACACGATTCTCTTCATTCCCTCCTTGCTGAAAGTCAACTGGATGTGAGGAAGCTGAGGTCCAGCATGGCCTCAAACCTACAGTACGTGTGTGAGTGTGAAAGATTTGTGCCACTTAGTCCTTTGACATCACTGGTGTGGATAATGGAGGAAGATACATGTAAGGGAAGTAATTCCGTCATCACATCATCGTATGAATTGTATTGTAATGGCTTGTACTTTTATTGGAGTCACAACATGACACAATAGCGATCCAAGGTGTGTTTAAAGCTACACTTATCACATTTTTTTATTGTAAAAATTGATCAAATGACTATGTGTGAGAGGAGTCACTGTTTGTGACAAACCCACAGAACTTTTTTCATGTATTTTAGCTCCTTAGTTGATGACAGCAAGGCCCCCAGGAAGAGTGCCAATTTTCATAGTGGCCAAACAGTAAAATTGCGACTACGGGGTCCATCACGTGATGCCATGGGGCCCAAAAATACTTTTTCCCATAGAATTACATGGCGAAAGAGACGTCTGGATACGGTTTTTTTTTAGCATCACAACCCCCCGCAAAATGTTTAACTATCAGAATTGAATCCATTTGGTCCGATAATATTTAAAAAGTCTAGAAGAGCCGCCAGATTAAATAATTTAATCCTCATTCAAGTTAGCGGAGCGCTAAACAGGAAGTAGCTGGCTCAGTCTCTAGTGTGCCTGCTCTATGGGCCCCATAATGCAGAAGCAGTGCCGATCATCTGGGTATTTTCAGACGTGGTAGTTTAGTTTTTTTGCTTCATGCACTACTGAGAAACGTTCACAGGAATGAACAGAGCTCTGCCTTGAATGCTGTATCCAGTTCTCTTTCTACATCCATGATGATAGCAGTGAATGTTGCAGGCTGTATAAACAAAACAACATGTTAGCTCATTGTTTTATTTGGTTTTTACAGCCCGCAACTCACATTCACTACTATTATCAAGCTTGTTCCAGTCACAACAGGCAGCTGTTTTCAGTAAAGCTCCACTGTACACTACCTACCCAAACAGCAGACAGTTAGCGACTAGCTGGTGAACACAGTGGAGCATTTAGCAGCTTAAGAGCCAGAGGCCAAAACAGAGCTAAAGGAGAGTGAATATAGGACTTTTCCAAGTGTCTGTTGGTGTAAACCCAAGTTTTTGCTCACGTTTGCCATAACAACTTAATATAGTCAACATGTGACGATGTTAGGTTTACAGCTAAGAGTTATTTTACTAAAACTACCAAATGCATCTTCACCTGAATTCATTCATTCACCCGCTCCTCCAGGTTAAAGGAATACTTCAGCCTCAAAATTTGTATATCAATTACTCACCCTGTGTTGCCTTGACTTCTTGAATAAAACTTTGTTTTTCTTGCATGCCTCCATGGTGAACAGAGAGTCTAAAAGCAGAGAAAAGTATTGAGGAATTATAATAGGGGAAGTAATAGGGGGGCTGCATTTAACAACAGCAAAACTATATAAAACCATCTGTTTACAAACTGTCACACAACTCGTGCAGTATAATCCAAGTCTCATTTACCCAGTTGTATGCTCAGTACTTCCCAAACACATGCATTTGTTTTGCTGAAACCTTATGATTTGAAACACTTCCACATAAACAGTCTTCCGAGGGCCCTCCCATGGGCCCACAGACGGTTTTGTTTAGCACAACTGCTATGATTGAGTGGTTACTCATGTGACATGTTTTTTGGAAAGCTAAGACTCTTGTAATTTGATTGATGCAAACCATTTCCAGATACAATCACAACAGTAGGTACAATACACAGCAACAACAAACAAACAACAAAATTGAGGCCAATGAAGCCTCATAACTAACCCACAGATCGACATAATCTGACAAAAACGGTCCTCATACATTACCAAGGGTCCAGACTATCCATGTTGCATCAAGTCAAATCAGCTGTCATATGTGTCTAATCTTCCACATATTCTCCAGGCCGCATGTACACATTGCTGATATCTTGATATCAAAATGGCGGCTGCACTCTGACCTTTTGATTGACACCTTATTCCATGTCCTGTCCACAGCCTACAATAGCCAATGAGCGACCATGTTTGGAGAAAGTGCCTGCCCCTCTTCTTTTGCATAGCGAGCCAATTGCAACCGATTGTTCTGAGGACTGATGCTTTATATAGCCGATGACATTCTGAAAACAACAATGTCCTGCTGCTTCAGTGGGTAAAGCTGCACAAAAAAATGTTTTATGAAGGGAAAAAAGTACAGTAATGTCTTTATGCTCCAATTAATTTTTGTAAGCAATACTAAAAGTGAATCTGGGGGATAGCTCTAAGTGTGAGCTTTCATTAGAGCCAAAAATCATGACTGTACGTTTAAGCGTTCAAGAGTAATGGCCTTATTATCCAAGGGTCCTTTTGGAGTCTCCAAATGGACATTTTTTTTGGATTTGGATGTAAAACAGTCATTTTCAGTGGTATTGTTGTCAAATTTGAACTTGGACTAGGTAAGGCTTCATGCTATGGTTCTGTTGTGTTTTCCAGCTAGAAAATCTCAGCAATAGTCATTTGCAGGCATCTGTTTGCAAAAACAATTCATCAATAACTTTCTCCGTCTTTGGATTCTCCGTTCACCGTGGAGGCATGCGAGAAAAAAAACAACGTTTTCTTCACAAATTCAAGGCGACACAGGGTGAGTAACTGATAGACAAACGGTCATTCTGAGGGTGAAGTATTCCTTTAAGGTGGCAGTGGCAACAAGGCAAGCAGAGCCTCATAGATGTTCTTTTCTAAAAAAGCAGCGTCCTCCCATCTCTCCCCGGAGGATCTCCAGGTGCTGCCATACCAGCTGGGAAATGTTGTCAGTCACTTTGTCATGTGTCTCTTAAGTCTGAGGTTCAACAACTGCCTACGGCCACATGCCAGACTGACTTTCCCAGGAGAAAAGTTCAGACTGAAAAAGAAGCATGTTCTTGTGCTTTGACCAGTCACACGGAAAGGCGAGGAAAAGAGCAACAATAGTCTATCTGAATAACAATAATTTGGGTGCAGTGAGATCATTCAGCTCATTTCCATGTACTGTACATGTGTGTGTATGTGTGCACTTTGAATGACCTCTGTGTATGATAAGGTGCTCTATAAATAAACTTGCCTTGCCTTGCCTTACTGTAAATGACATTTAACGTGAAAGAATTAGACTGAAAGGGGGATCAGTATAAGGTGTGGGATGTCTGTAATGTAATTTTAATGCAGCTAACTGTAGTGTAGTTACCGCTAATGAGAGTCTCAAGCAAGGCTCATGTAGCTTTCATGCTGAGATGCAAGGCCATCAATTAGCAATGAGGGCGGAGACTGGTCTTTCATGCTCATCGGAGCTTTGAAGGAATTAGTCCGTTTGAACATTTACATCTTTGAGTGAGAGAAAGAGAGAAACAGACAAGAGGAGAGAGGGAGTTCAGTTAGGTTGCACCCCGCTGCTATCTGAGATAAAGTGTTCTTTGCCGAGGGCAGATCTGTCTTTCAACTCAACTTACAGCCTGTGATAAGTGATCTACTGTAACTTTTTTTTTTAAACATCGTAACTCGCGTTCTTCTGACAAGCCCTGCTCGAGTAAAAAAAAAAAAAAAAAAAGAAAAA
>JAOVVB010083610.1:0-13575 GCA_028570985.1 Heterobranchus longifilis
TGTGTATATTTTATTGTACTTTTACTTTTATTGGTATTCATTGTACGGTGTCCTTGTGTGCCAAGAAAGGCGCCTATGAATAAAATGTATTATTATTATTATTATTATTATTATTATTATTAAACTTGTGACCACACCAGTTACAGATTACACTTGGCATTTTACAAGAAAATATATTTGTTGATGACTATCATTATCTGTATAGCGCTTACTTTGATCTCTGGCCTCTACAGTCGAGCTTTCGCTGCAGTGACTGACGCCTCCCTTTTCTTTGTACCCAATGTAACTGTACAGTTCTTTGGTTTATCATGTTTGTTAGGCCTAAAGGACACACACATTGTCTTTTGATGAGTGTCTTTTGTAAGTTAAATTGTTTGCACAGGAAGGAACTCCACAGGCTCAATTAACTTTACGTTCATTTATTTTTTGACAAACGCCTTTAATCCAAAGTGACATACATCAAATGCATTCAAACTTCAAACATAGGAGCAAAAGCTAGATATAATCCAAAATCCATTCATCTATTTCATTTGAAGAAATAACTAAAATAATGTTCAGCGCTTTTAATGCATATATGTGGTTTTCTTTTTCTGAGCTATAAGTAGGCCTAGGCTATGTGCTAGCAAAGCCCAACTAGTCTTAGTCCAAATATAATAAGTATCCAGTACTACAGTAGTACAGAAGTACTAAAGCCAGATGTCTTTTAACTATGTGACCACATGGTTAAACAACAAGTATATCTCAGGCTTGAAACTAATCAAAACACATCAGCCCCTGCACATTACTGCTTGGGGAATCACCACACCTCATCTCTAAAGAAATGCTCATCACTTTATTGCAACTTAGTTCATCCATACTATCTTTGTGTTTTAGATAGAATGACCAATCGTTTAGCCGAGAAAATGTCAAAGATATTGCCTAATGCCCATCAAAACACACACACACACACACACACACACACACACACACTACTAGCTTGGCTATTCTCTCCACAAAAACAGGCCATCGCTACTCTTAACAAGAGTTACACTACTTCGAAAAAATGCCAGCTTTTAAGCCGAAGTGGACCTCTGCAGATGTTTGTCTGTTTGTTTTTGATACAAACTCTTAAAAACCGCATGTCCATGTAACTGCAGCTAGTGTAAAATGTCTGGTATTTTAGTCTGATAAACAACACATTTAATATATTTAACTTGTATATGACTGAAAAATTGTGTATGGCTGAGATATATAGTTTATATCATGTATCCTTTTTTCTCCTGAACTTAATGCAGGAAAGGAAGACATACAAGACCAAGAAGAACAGTAGATCACTGGAGATGGACAGCAGGGACACCTGCAGTCTGAAGGACAAGAAAAAAGATGGATGCCAACAAAGTGTGGCAGTGGCGCATTATGCATGTAAAGAAATATTCGAGACGCCCAGACCCATTCTATCACAGCAATAGAATAGGACTGGATTTTAATGTAGCATCCAACACACAGAAAAAACTGGACTTACAATTAGTGACAAATGGTGTCATACTTGAGATCAGTGACTTTGCTAAAACCATCAACGGGTCGAAAAGGCATTTTATCCCAAACATTCTGAAGAATAATTTCGAGCTTGAATTGGAAAATGAGCAACAGCTGGTTGATTTTACTGCTCGAATTAAAAACAAAATTGACTGCCTGATCAGGAAACCTCCTCAAGATCTAAATGAAGTTTTTACTCTCTTGGACTCGCCATCTAAACAACAATGCAACTGCAGCAATGGAATGAACATGACATCTACAGAGTGTAACAATCAAAGTTTACTGGTGGAGATCAGTGATACTGATAATAGTGAACATCCAGGTTCACAAGCAGCATCCAATCAAAGTGAACATGAGGATGAACAAAAGTGTTCAGGAGCACAGTCAGCAGAAGAACTGAAGAAGGATGTTCTTCCCACTTTGTTCCCTTATTGTGAAAAAATTGGTCTGAACTTTGACATTGGGTCAAAACAAAGTTTAGATCAAGGTTTGTTGACAAAGGGTGTGATGTTAGAATTAGTACACTTCTCCAGAATGCTGACTGCATCCCATTCCACTATTGTTCTGGGTGTGTTGGAGCACAATTTTGAACTTGATCTCAAAAGCCACCAGGGAAGAGCTCGAGTCTTGGTCAAGATATCAGACCTGCTGAAAAGAACAACGGAAGCTGTCAAGAATGGTAACCTGGAGTTTAACAATGAGCCATTTTCCCTCCTGACAAATGCCTTCGTAAGAACCAGAGGATCAGAAGTGTCCAATATAGAAGCCCCACAGTATCAGCCTAAGGAAGAGACAGAAATAAGGCAGTCAGATTTAGAATGTAAACAGGAAGACAGGGCTGTGTTAACAGCAAGTGAAGTGGCAATCAGAAAGTGCAGAAAAGAACAGTCTAAAGACATGGAGACAAACACACTCTCTCATCACACTGACTGGTGTACGAGTCAAACGGCACAGGGAGATCATTGTCACACTTGTCCTCTGGGAGACACTGGCAATGATTGTAACATGGAACAAGGGGAAATGGAAACAGAGACCACCTACACTTGCCCTCAAGGACACTCAGACAAAGTCACAAATTCAGGAAACACTGGCAATCAGGGTCTCTTACAAGACCCCAACAATTATTCTCTGAGCGCTGATATTCCTAGCGAATCAGAATCAAGTGCACCTTTCCTCACCACCACTGACATCTCATCCAGTGTGCCAGCAGTAAAGTCAAATGTGAACACACCATTTGCAAGTCAACCTGATAATGGAGGCCTTTGTGGTGAAGAGCAAACACAGACTCCAAGAAAGGCACCAACCGAATGTGACAGGGAACAAGAGAAAATTAAGAACATGTGGAAGTTCCGTGCTAACCATGTAAAACAAATCCTCTCATCACATAAAAAGTCCAATGCATTCCACAGGTCCATAAAATTTGGCATTGAATTCAACGTTGGATTTGGCCCAAAGCAAAACATCAGTGTTGACCCTTTGCCTAATTCTGTTCTGCTTGACATTGCTAAGTTTACCTTAGCAATGAATGCATCCTTGCAGGATTTCATCATGGAGATTCTTGAGTACAACTTTGACTTTGGCCTGCAGAGTGAATACCACAGAAAAACTTTCACAAATGAAATTATGAAAAGAGTAAGAAAACTGAGATGTTGTGAAGATGCAGTCAAATTCTCAAAAGAGGTTTTTGAACTTCCTGATCCTGTGCCATCAACAAATATGGCAAATCAAAGTGCAGGCAGTGTCAAAGCTGAACTCTGCAGCGTATCGGTGATGGAGGAGTGTGATGCTAGTCCTGTGTGTTCTTCTCATTCACATTCTGAAAACAAAGGACATGTTTGTGTGGATGTTTGTGTGCATCCTTATCCCTTCTGCAAGGAAGTAGGTCTGAAGCTACATGTAAACAAACATCAACCAAACAAAAAACTGGATAACAACAAACTGACCAATGGAGCAATGACTGAAGTGATACACTTTGCAGAACAGTTGTGTGGAACATATGAGCAGATTTGTCTTGACATCATCAAACACAACTTTGATCTTGATTTGCAAGGTGGAGATTCCGACCTTGCCAGAAATATTCTTGCACGAATTCCTGCTGTTGTGGAGCGAATTAATCTATCACAATGTCTGAAACCAAACAAGAACATATACGACAGAAAAGACCTGTCAACAAAGCCGAACCTGGATTGCTGGAGACCTAGATCTTCCCAGGCTGCAATCATAGACCAAGATGAAGGCAATTCCCCTGACATTGAACACCAAAATGAGCTAATTTTGAAGCTGTGGAAATCACGGGCTAATCACAGTCAGCATATTCTCTCAATACCTCATGAAGAACATTGCCCACTTTATTCTTACTCCAGATGCAAGAAATTGGGCATTGATTTCAATGTGGGTTCTGGAGTAAAACAAAACCTTGATCCCAAATTACTGACCAATGGCATCATGGTTGAATTGGACACTTTTGCCACAGCAATGGTATTAGCCCAAAAGTATTTTATCACAGAGATACTGGAGTATAATTTTCATCTTAAATTCAACAATGAGCTGGATCGCAGTGCTTTTGCACAGCAAATTAAGGATAAACTTAGAGCGCCAGCTGGGATTAGAAAATACAAGAGTCGTCGAACGGACGTGCAGGTTGAACTCCCTGACACAAGGTGCATACAAGAAACTGCTTATGAGAGAACATGTTGCCCCAAATGCTATCAAGACAGAAATGATAAGCTTTGTCAGGATGAATCTGACCCTGGTGACATGAATCATCCCCATCCACCTACCATGACTGACGCAGTGTCTGCTGATGCAAACTACACAGCACAAAAGCCTGCAAACGATCCGTCCTCTACCTTCTCAACAATAGAGGAGACAATAATGGACAGCTACCCTCGCTGCAAGAACATAGGGTTGAACCTGTGTGTGGATAAAGACCAACCAAAAGATAAACTTGACACGCATGTCTTGACACACGGGGTTATGAACGAAGTGACTAATTTTGCCAAAAGATTGTGTGGAGTAAAAAGAACACTCATTAATGATCTCATTGAACACAACTTCAACATTGGCGTGCAGATGCGAGATAGAGAGAATGTACATGTGTTCCATAAAGTGGCCCCACATAATTATGACAGGCTCGCCTGGTTCAGTGAAGTATATGTTTTTCCATTGTGTTCTCACAGACAACCTGACTATGGAAGTAAAGTGAAAAGGGAGGCTGCCATGCAAGGAAGTGAATGGAAGGAAGTTATCAAAAAAAGAAAGCTGGCCCTGCAAAAAAGGGACGAAAAAGCCTCACTACCAAGTCATATTACCAGTGTTGTAAAACCAGAGATAAATTGCTTTCCCATTTGCACTGAGATGGGAAGGTTGGATCTGGACATGACATCAAAATCAGGAGAGAGAAAAATACTGGACTTGGAGCTATTGACCAGAGGCATGTGTGACATGGAACAAGAGGAAATGGGAACAGAGAACAACTACACTTGTCCTCTAGGAGAGTCTGATCTAGACTCAGATGAAGATTCAGGAAACTCTGGCAATCGCAATCACTTACAAAACCCAATAAGTTGTTCTCTGAACTCTGACATTCTGAGAGAATCAGAATCAAGTTGCCTGGGTATTCATGCACCTTTCCTCACCTCTGCTGACATCTCATCCAGTTTATCAGCTATAAACTCAAATGTGAACCCACCATTTGCAAGCCGACCTGATGAAAGAGGACTTTGTAAAGGTCATTCCCAAGCCCAGACTCCAAGAAATGCACCAAACGAATGGGACATGGAACAATTGGGAAAAGAGAACAACATGTGGAAGTTCCGTGCTAACCGTGTGAAACAAATCCTCTCATCACATAAAAGGTTCAATGTATTCCACAGGTCCAAGGATTTTGGCCTTGATTTCAATGTTGGATTTGGCCCAAAGCAAAACATCAGTGTTGACCCTTTGTCTAATTATGTTCTGCTTGACATTGCTAAGTTTGCCTTAGCAATGAATGCATCCTTGCAGGATTTCATCATGGAGATTCTTGAGTACAACTTTGACTTTGGCTTGCAGAGTGAATACCACAGAAAAACTTTCACATGTGAAATTATGAAAAGAGTAAGAAAGCTGAGAAGCTGTGAAGATGCAGTCAAGTTCTCAAAAGAGGTTTTTGAACTCCCTGATCCTGTGCCATCAACAAATATGGCAAGTCAAAGTGTTGGCAGTGTCAAAACTGAACTCTGCAGCGTAACGAGGATGGAGGAGTGTGATGCTGCTCCTGTGTGTTCTCCTCGTTCACATTGTGAAAACAAAGAACATGTTTGTGTTGATCCTTATCCCTTCTGCAAGGAAATAGGTCTGAAGCTACATGTAAACAAACATCAACCAAACAAAAAACTGGATATCAACAAACTGACCAATGGAGCAATGACTGAAGTGACAAACTTTGCAGAACAGTTGTGTGGAACATATGAGCAGATTTGTCTTGACATCATCAAACACAACTTTGATGTTGATTTGCAAGGTGGAGATTCCGACCTTGCCAGAAATATTCTTGCACGAATTCCTGCTCTTGTGGAGCGAACTAATCTATCACATTGTCTGAACCCAATCAAGAAAATAAAAAACAGAAGAGATATCCCAACAAAGGTGAACTTGAGCAGCTGCAGTGCTGGATCTTCCCAGGCTGCAATCATAGACCAAGATGAAGGCAGTTCCCCTGACATTGAACACCAAAATGAGATAAATTTGAAGCTGTGGAAATTGCGGACTAATCACATTCAGCATATTCTCTCAATACCTCATGAAGAGCATTGCCCACTTTATTCTTACTCCAGATGCAAGAAATTGGGCATTGATTTCAATGTGGGATCTGGAGTAAAACAAAACATTGATCCCAAATTACTGACCAATGGCATCATGGTTGAATTGGACACTTTTGCCACAGCAATGCTATTAGCCCAGAAGTATTTCATCACAGAGATACTGGAGTATAATTTTCATCTTGAGTTCAACACGGAGCTGGATCGCAGTTTCTTTGCATGTCAAGTTACAGATAAAACTAGATATGGGTTTAAAAAATTCAAGTTACGTCGAATGGACATGCAGTTTGAACTCCCTGACACAAGGTGCACACAAGAAACTGCTTATGAGAGAGCATGTTGCCCCAAATGCTATCAAGACAGAAATGATAAGCTTCATCAGGATGAATCTGACCCTGGTCAAATGCATCGTTGTCGTCCCCATACCACGACTGACGCAGTGTCTTTGGATGCAAACTGCACAGCACAAAAGCCTGCAAAGGATTCTTCCACTATCTTCTCAGCAATAGAGGAGTCGATAATGGACAGCTACCCTCGCTGCAAGAAAATAGGGTTGAAGCTGTGTGTGGACAAAGACCAACCTAAAGATAAACTTGACAGGCATGTATTTACATATGGGATTATGAACGAAGTGGCTAGTTTTGCCACAAAATTGTGTGGAACAAAAAATATGATAATTCGTGCAATCCTTGACCACAACTTCAACATTGGCATGCAGCCACAAGACATCGAGATTGCACTGCTGTTCCGCAGAGAGACGGTACTAAAGCACGGTCAGCTTGCCTGGTTCAATGAAGTTTGTGTTTTTCAGCCACGTTGTCCCAGACAACCTGGACCTGCACATAAACTGAAACAGTTAGCTGCCAAGCAGACAAGTGAATGGAAGGAAAGTATCCAAAAAAGAAAGCTGGCACTCCAAACAAAGAAGGAAATAGCCACACTACCAAGCCATGTCGTAAAGAAATCAAAGACAAATTTTCCGCCACCAGCAAACTGTTTCCCCCTTTGCACAGAGATCGGTTTGGATCTAGACGTGACATCAAAATCAGGCGAGAAAGAAAAACTGGACTTGAAGCTATTGACCAGAGGTGTAGTGTTTGAGATACATAAATTTGTAAGTAAGAAACCAGGACACTATTTGCCACACAATTTGTATGAGATCCTTGACTATAACTTTGATCTCAGCTCACAACATGAGAGGTGCTGGGAATTTTCCATAGCTGCTGCATCCAAAGTCCAGTCCATGGCCAGAAGCTTTCGTAAAACTCGATCTGCACCAGACAAGGTCTTCACATTGCCCTTTGTGATTCCTCCCAATGCTTCACAAAGGTCTGTTAAGAAGAAATCAATTAAGGGTAGGTTTGTGCGCCAAGTGAGATACCATTCAGGTGTCAGTCGCATCCATTTTCTCGATGGTGTCAAATCTAACAACAAAGCTCGGTTCCATCATGAGGACACAAAATGCCCAACAGGTCCTGGGACAAGGAGGTTGTCAGTGCATGTAGGTTGTAGTATTCCTCTCCAGAGAAATATGCAGATTAAAAAGGAGGAAGAGTACGATCCACATTATTTCACCATGAACCAAGAGAATCTAGTGAGTGTGGGTTGTGGCAGTCCTCTCCAGGGAAACATACAGATTAAAAATGAGGAAAAGTATGACCCACATTATGGCACCATGGATCCACAGAGTCTAGTGAGTGTGGGTTGTGGCAGTCCTCTCCAGGGAAACCTACAGATTAAAAAGGAGGAAGAGTACGATCCACATCATGGCATCATGACAGCAGAACCAGACAAAACAGTGTCATACACTGCAGATGTCCAGCATTCAATCCCAGGTGAATCTGCAGAATGCCTTGGATATACTTTAATGTCTTTCTGGCCAATCTCTGAAAGACAGAAAACAGAGTCACAAAATGAGAATGTCCAGTATTGCCTGGCTGAATCACAAGGATCTGGTGTATGTCCAAACACTGCGAGTAACATAAACACCGGATGGGACACTGAGGGTGTTGGGTATTTAGTCCCAGTTGAAGCAACAGAATCCCAGGAATTCTCCATGGTAATCATCGGTCAGGACCATGAGAGCACAGTGATAAAAGTAGAGCAAGAAAACGTGTCAGTTGACTCGCACCATTATGGTGTTCACAGAAAATGAAGTGGGCTTCTAACAGGAATGAGATCCTTAACATTGTATAGTTGCCACAAAAGGCAGATGTGTGTACAGTAAACAAGTGCTATTAGCTGTCTTTATTGCTATGGAGATATTTATTTTTGGTAAAAAATGTAGCCTAGTTGATGACTTGTTTCAATGCTGCAGGAATCTATACATTAAAATGCTCACTTAAAATCTTACTCAAAAAATGGAGGCCCCAAAAGATAGATGGATCTGGCTACAATGTTTGAGTGCAAATAGCTGTCAATGTTATGCTTTTATGTTCTAAACAGTTTTGTAAGAATGTTGATCTTTTCACACTGAACTTTACTTGGTGGATAGCAGATTATTGTATTATAGTCATTTAAAACATTGTGGTCTGTTAACAGTGCTTGTTTGGTCTCTTTTCTTTTTTTTTGCTTTTTTTGTATTAGTGCCTTCTGACCTCATGCCTTCATAGTTATTTTTATTTTTAGAGGTTTGTTAAATGCTTACTTAAAAATGAAAGGATTTTGTAAATTACTAAAACTGTATTCATTTCTTGAAGCTGTGGTGTAAATCAGTTAAGATGAGTCTGTCAGTATTTTGGTCATAATTTGTATAGATGTGCACTATAGAAAGGAAAATGACCTGGATCTTGATGGCCTAGTCCATTGCTCATTGCTGTTTTTATAAAATTTCAAAAGCATCCAGTCTACTTCTGTGTTCTTTTCAAATACTAAGAACTTGTACTTGATGGTGCAGAGAAATATCTGATCTTTCGTATTTGCTCATCACTGCTTTGAGTATTTAACACCAACTGTTTTCATCTCAAATGGTCATAAATCCTCAAGGGTTCAGGCTGAGTTAACTTGTAAATGTAATGCTCAAAGTGTGCTGTTGGTGGTGCTCCACACCAGCAGCTTTCTTCCTTTTTTACATGAGGGGCAGCAAAAACCTTCCAGACTCTACTAAGCTTATAAACCAGGGAGATGCAATTAACTACAGATAACTATCTCAGAGGAATTCACTCATCACATAGGCCAGATAGGAAAAAAGGGAATGATGCAAAGTTGACTTAACAGAATTATAAAATAGGCCAAATATAGCCTGGCATCACCAGACTAATTCACAAATGCAATAGTGAATGAAACATGAACTTAGAAGATACGGCTGGTTCCCAGGCTAGGCCAAATAGCATGTAATAAAAATAAAAATAGCAATGTACAACATTGATTTTAACCCTTTAAGTACACATGCAGCTCAGTAATTAGTGTAAGTGAAGCACACTACTTGTACTTTCAATTTAATTGTTTTCACATTTAAAATGTGCAAATTGCAAATTAAAATGTATAATACATATATTCAGTCATTCACATGCATGCAAACACTTACTGAAATATACAGGTACTTCAATTTTTTAAAGCCTATGCAGGGGAGGTAGGGCGTTGAGATCTTATACTCTACAGACACATCTAAAACATAGACATGATTACATTCATTATAATAAACAGAAAGATGGAATGACAATTACTAAACAAAAAAAAGGAAAGAATAATCATTTTCAAAAAATCTTATCTTTCTAGCTAGTGTTGGTTGTAAAATGTCTTTCAGGAGTTAAAAATAATGATTTGGACTTCATCACTGGAACATAATTGGAAAATGAAGATGCTTAGACTGTGGTAAAGTATGAGTGAATAACTGAATCACAAGTGTATTTTATGAAGTTACGTTTTGTTTTTTTTGTTAAAGAGGATGTGGCAAACCACAAGTTCAGTTACTACAGGTTTTATCTCATGGTTTTAGGGCCATTACACCAAATCGGTGCCTTTTCAGTCCCCAGGACTGGCATATATATGCATGAAAATGATCTGTATAACACACAATTATTATTATTATTATTATTATTATTATTATTATTATTATTAAGCAAAGTGTCCTGCACTTTGTCATAATGGCAATTTGAAGATAACTCATGTAAAACCTAATGGGAAAAAAACTAGAACACTGACAAAAAAATAGAAGTGTAACCAGTCCCCACTCTACAACTTTATACTTTACATTAAGTATAAATTAATAAATAGAATCCTTCAGAAATCATGTTTTTGTATTATTATGTTACTCATAGAATACATCCATAAAATACCTATTTTAGTCATGTCCCCAGTCATGTTTATCTGACACACACATGCCCTCAATTTGGAAAATTGTCACATGATCAACAGGAAGTAGCATCAAGCCTCCTGAAGGCCATGGCAAAGGTTGAGACGTGTCTCTGGTCATGGGAAGACCAAAAGGAAGTTCTCTCACTGTATTTTTGGTCATATTGTAAGTATGACAATGTCAATTTCAACCTACAGTCCTGTTACCTAAATTATAGTATGTTTTTAAGTGTTCTCATGCTATTAGCATGGATGCCATGTGGCTACTTTGCTAATAGCCTACGACCTAAAAACTCAGGCCTGTTACGTTCAGTCCTGTTTGTTGCGCATATAAAGTTTTGTAATTTAGAAATGGCCTGAGATTGACCAATACACATTTGAAAACTTAAACGTGTTTTATTAGATACAGTGCTGGGAGGAAAAAAAAGTACAACAATGACGTTTAATTAACCAAAATTTAGCCGGAGTTTTATTTTGTAAGTCATGCACGGAAGTCTTATGACTAATTCTGTATGACTTGACTCTCTGGAGACGCCCATTTCCGGTCCACACCGCCCCGGCTGCTGCTGGATCTGTCCCTCCCTCTCCAGCAGCTCAATTTTCCAGCCTGGATGTCAGATCACCGCCGCTATTCTACCGCAACAGGTAAATGACCAGACATCATTTAAATGCTTATCAGGACGAGATTAAATGTAACACATGCCGGACACTGTCGCTGTTGACCTTGTTATTTGTTTTCACCTTTTCGTGGAAGGTAAGTGGGATCTGCAGCTTTATGAAATCCTAAATTTAAAAGGCGAGGCAGTGTAGCGTATCAACAATGTGGTTTCTTTACAATGCTGCAGTAGATGTGATGCATGTTTTTTTGTCTACCCTAAAAATGTGTGTACTGACACCTGTCACTAAACCCAGAGTGATATCCTTTTGTCTGCGTTTTAGATGAAGAACAAACCATATGGCTGAGAAAATGCATTTCAACCATAGACAGTCTATGATTTCAACAGACCAAATCACATCTAAAGATAAATCTATTTTAAATTACCAAAATAAGGACTGTCGGCTGCAAATTGCATCTAAGATAATACATTGTCAGTGGCAGTAGAGTATCAAGTGAATGTATGGTGTGATAATGCTTTTTTATTATTTTTAGCTCACCATATAACCTGGCACAAATATGCAATGGTCAATGGCTTTATTGTTTTAGGAAAATATAACTCCAGAGGGTATTCACATGTTTTACCCTGAAGTAAATTTACCATTCACAGTGTGTTCACTGGAAATGACAGACTGCCCCTTAAACATTTCAGTGTCCAGAAAAAATCCAGCCTACTGTAACTAATAATATGGCCACCCTTATCTTGAGAAAATCACCATGACATTTCTGGAACTCCCCATAGAGGAGTGAGTGTCTGTGTGTCTTTAAAGCATCTGAAATGGAAATTTGTTATCAGATGTTTAGAGTGTTTATCATCAGTGCAGGTTTTCCATTCTTCTATGAGGTGAAATTTGGCAGTTTATCCATGCTCGCGTTCTTTCACTGCAGTATAGACTAATTATAGAGATTGCATAGTGTGTGTGTGTGTGTGTGTGTGTGTTCTGCTGCTCTCAGTGAAAACAGAAAGAGGAGGCTTTTCTTTGCTGAAGTGGCAAAGTCCATCTAAACTGCAGTTCCCAATGACATCTGGCTGTATCCCAGCAGGGACTGTTGCACATCCACCTGCCAAGAAACAAAGCATTGCGTAACACACACACACACGCAGGTAAACGCACACAAACATACATTCATTGTTGTGCTGAAAGTGTGAGCTGATGAGGTCCAATTTCACATGACAGTCACAGTAGTGTGAATGCTTTTGGCACAATTTGGCATTAGAATAGAAATCTTATGCCAGAGGTATAAGAAGCTGAGGTATAGGACATGAGTGTCGGGGTGTGTGAAAGGAAGTGAAAGAGGCTTTGGTGATCATTGCTCGAGCTGACCCACAAATGTATCAAAGGGATAAATATAAGACGGATTCTTGTGGTGGAAGCGTCCCCAATTTTCACCTGCAGCACAACAGAGGAAGGTGTGTAGATGTTGTGTGTTTCTGTGCTCTTGTGCAGAAAATGCAAGCACATACACACACACACACACACAGGCTTCTTTCTTCCTCAGGCCCAGCAAAGCTTCCTGGGCTGTGTCTGCTAGAACAGGGTCCCCCTCTGTGTGAGGAGTGTGTGTCAGACACTCGTGCACACAGGCCGACGCATTGATACGCACATCCGAGCGGGCCAGTGCGGCGCACACAGGTGTCAATCAGCATGCAGGGCAGAGTCAAAGGTTCTTTGATTCGTTCTCTCCCTCAGTGCAGTGGGTCAGCAAACCATTGGCCCGTAAAAGTGACTCACACTGTTCCCCTAATCACAAACTTTTAAAGTGCTACATGTAGCATTTTAAAACGTCAATATAGCATCAATGCTGGAGGGAGAAGGATGTCCGGGCTATTTGGCTTTTGACACTGCAGCATGGACCCACATAAGAAGTAGGGCCCGACCGATATGGAATTTTTGAGGCCGATACGATGCCGACTTTAGAGGGTAAAAAATTAACTGATTACCGATATGGCAGCCGCTATAGTGAAGTTTTTTTTTATAATGAAGCTGGAATCAAAATAGATCTTTTCTATGTGGATTGATTGTGCACCTACAGTAATTTTGCACTGACGTGATGATGCAAAGGTACTTTAATAAAGGATATTTAATAGTGTACATTATTATACAGTATAGGCTTACATACAATGTATTGTCAAACAATTTTAGAAATGAACATTTCTAACATGGACATTTCAAAATCAACCCAAGCATCGTTTTCTGCATTATATGTTCTGTAAAAAAAGTTTTCATATCAGAAAACACTGATGCCAAGTCTGTGACAGGCTAATATCTGCTGATATTATTGGTCGACCAATATAGCGGTTTTCAGCCT
>JAOVVB010083618.1:1534-13575 GCA_028570985.1 Heterobranchus longifilis
TCCTCTGACCCTCCTCCTCCTCCTCCTCCTCCTCCTCCTCCTCCTCCTCCTCCTATCTCTGCAGGAGGATGGTACAGTAGGGTGTAAAAACAATATTTTGTATTGATTGTGGAAAAGAGTCTTTTTTGCCACAGTTGCAATTCCAACTGTGGCCAAAATTGCCATTTCCCCTCGTTATTTATATTTTTTCGATCTAGACACATTTTTAAGATAAAATACGCTTTATTTTCCCCGAGGAGAAATTTTGCTTCGGCAATGGTGCTACACACAGCTGCAATCAACTTAAGAAAATGCGGATCCACAATACAGAGCAGAGGTACACAAAAGACACAGTAATAAGTTACCTACAATGAGGATATGTAAGATATTCACATGCCCTCTGAGGTAAAAGATATAAATACACTGGCATCTTAAAATAAGGAAGGTAAATCATAAGAACCATAAAACCATAGTACATAATGCTTAAAATCTAAGTACAACAGTGCTTTCTAGCCTGAGAACTACAAGTAAGGATTATCCTGTTTTCTTGTTGAGTAGTGTTATAGATGCTGGGAGGAAAGAAAGCTTGAAAAGTTTGTTTTTACACTTTACACTTGTTTTTAAACGTTCTTGCATTGACTAACTTGAAATTGTTCCGATTGTTCAGAAACTACAGCTCACAGATTTCTTTCTGAGACACATGATGTCATATTATGTTGAGATTAAAAGAAATCAATTGTAACTTCTGTTGAGTTTTGATAAAACTCCTAATGCCTTAATGTGAGGCAGTGGTATTTTATTTTGTAGCAATGTTCTTTGCTGCAAACAGCCATATTTATCTTAGATCATCTGTAGGAGACAAAAGTCCTCACATGCAGCCGGTGAGGTGGACAGACATGACGGAGTAGATTACAGTCATCTGATCCCTGTAATCCCCGCTGGCTGGCGGCCTGAAAGGAGGGTTAAGTGCTTTCATTCTGTGACATCAACCAAGAGTCATCCTAATTACAAAATGCACCGGCCGGGGTTAGCAAAACACGTCCAAGTTTATAACATTTTTGCACAGTTTATATAGCTGATGGTAGCTCTAAACAACAGAGGCTCTGTGTTCTGGACACTTATACACACTTGCGTTCCTACGCAATATTGAAATGTATGGAATTTGATTTTAGTAATTTCCAGGTCTGGATAATATGGAAAAAAGAAAAGAGTATGTAAAAATATTTGTGTTTCCAGATTATTGCCCCTATTCTGTTTTGTAAAATATAAAATTCTGAATTTCTAAAAATAAATGAAATGAGTGTTTTTCGTGGAGTTTGGAGGCAAAATGTTTACCGCTGTGTGGCGGTACGTGTCCGCAGGGACCGTCATTTCCACGCTTCCCATTCATTGTTTATGTAAGCAGTCGTGCAATGCATTCTGGTAGCTCCGTGGCGAGTTTTGAGAGACGGGGTGTCACGTTGCCGGCTCCTCATTTGCATAAAGTTGAAGTCTGGGCTACAAATCAGCAGCAACCAGCGACACTCGTCACCTCTCTAAACTCCCAAAAATCTTTTAAACTAACCGTTAGCAATCTAAAATGAAGTGTTTGCGTGGTTGTAGGAGGCGGAGCCTGGATGTTTTCTTTGTTGGTCATTAGTCATGGAAGACAAATTGACGACTGCTGTGTCAGGATACAGACACGCCCATCAAGCGTCCAATGTTGGGAAGCGGCGTGACCCCTTGCGTCTAAAAAACGTCCCTGTGGACACGTACCATGAGAGAACGCCACCCAGATATTTGTACTCCTGTGTCAAATATGGTCTGAAAAATCTACAGAGAAGTCTGAAAATTTGAGTCTGGAAAAGTATGGAATTTTAAAATTGAAAATGTGTAGGAACCCTGATATAATGATGTTTGGACGTCTCGGTCTTTATACTACGTCTCCTCACTTCTGGAGCCTTTTCTCAGAGCGTCTAATATTGACGTGGATTGGTTTACAGCTGAAAGCCCGGTGCAACTACATGACGTAAAATGACATGCAAAAAGCAAAAAAAAAAAGCATTGTGATACCATGCGGAATGACTTGACAAATTGGCGTGTTATTCATATGCCATTTCATGAGACCAGGCTGCCATTTCTCAGGTCGTTGCTGGTCTATAAATATCTTAAGTTTGTGTTTGGTCAAACAGCGTTAAACACAGTGACACGGAGAAAAGGCCCTGTGTTGACCTCACCGCTGTGATTCATTTATTCCTACTCGCCACTTTAAGCACGATGACCTTTATGGTGACGAGAATCCTGCCAGTCATGCTTCAAGTTTTTAATAACTTCCTGGAACCTGATAGTTTGTGAGCTAATGTTACGGTGAATAAAGAAACAAAGAGATCTCATTCAGCTCCCTGGTGATTAATAAGTGCTGTGACGTCATGAGTCTGATCGATAGAAACCTGTTTTTCACAGTTTCTAGAATAATGAGGGGTTGTTTTTTACGGCCGCAGACTTTTAGTTTCTGGATCAGATCTACGATATTGTATGAATGAAACTGAATGAAGTTGATTATATCTGATGTAGGGATTTGTCTGTTCAATACTGACAAATACAATACAATGTACAATACAATAATGCTTTTATCTGCTTGTTTATTGACTTTATTTCTCTTGGCTACAGCCGCACCAGATCATTACAATCTGTGACCATTTATTTCAGCAGAGTAGAGACATGCAGGGCTGTACTGCAAACTTCTCTTTCTTGAAAATGAGATTTATCAGTGTTTGTCCAGTGAAAAGTTGCAGAAGATTGCTCGTTCTCTCAAGTTTTAATTTTACATCATTGAGAATATCAGGTTCTGCTGTACATGGGGATGGGACCGTAAACGTTTTTATCATAAATTGGTGAATTTGCATTATCGGGATAATCGTGAATATTATGAATATCCTCACAAATTGACTGCAGTTTACTACAATGTCCTATCTGTTATGCAATAAAAATATTTTTTCTTAAAAAAGTCGTAATGTTTTGAGAAAAAAGTCGCCATGTTAAGAGGAAAAGGGAAAAAAAAGTTGTAATGTTTTGAGAAAGTCATCATGTTAAGAGAAAACAGTAGTAATGTTTAGAGAAAACAGTCCTGATGTTTTGAGAAAAAAGTAATGTTTTGAGAAAAAAGTAGTCATGTTTTGGGAAAAAAAAAGTAGTTATGTGTTAATGTTTCCTGAAAAAAGTCATGTTTCCAGAAAAAAGTCGTCATGTTTTGAGAAAGTTGTCATGTTAAGAGAAAAAAGTCGTCATGTTTCGGGAAAAAATGTTACGTTTTGAGAAAAAAGTTGTAATGTTTCGAGAAAAGTCACAACAAAGCAAAATGTAAGGTAAAGTGTTTCCAGTGTGTTTTAGTGCCGTTTTACGAGTTTTAAGCATATTTCGTTGATCATCGGGATAATATCAGGAATCGCAATTATTTTGACCGGGATAATCGTGACATGCCTCGCTGTACATACATTTGTTGGCCTGCTACACATCTGTCTTGCTTTGGTTTTCTTTTCTAAACCAGACAGCAGATGATAAGCAGGTGTTCCTTCTGTCATATTAATACTACACTTTATCAGAAAAAAAAATCCCAACTCAAAGTTAACTGCGAGGTATTCATCTGCAGCAGGACTTAAAAACCTCTAATGGGAAATAATTAGCCGCAGTGCTGACAGAAGAATTCATTGTGTTTTCATTCACAATGGCACACTTTGTTTATGATCAAAATGTAGACCATTCATTCATTCCTCGTTCTGTGACAATTAGTCCCGCTGAACCCCTATGAACCTGGACCTTCAGGTGCAGCATACCACAATCTGGTTTTGGTTACAGTACGTATACTGTACATACAACTGTAAAAAAAGTATTTGCCTCAGTGTAGATGAGTGATGATGCAGTTTGAGAGGTGATAAGAGTGACATGACTTTGGGGATATTAGGTGTAGGATGCAACACAACTTGTGAGCATATGTTTAATTATATTGAGGTTTTCTGCTCCGTAACTGTCAAAGTCTGTCGATATTTTCTTTTGGATGATCCAGTCTTTAAACACTGCCAGAGTCCATACTGTTCTGTTTACTTCATGTCTGTCCATTTCTCTGTCGTCCAGCTCTGTCTTTTAACTTCTCTTGCTTTCTCTGTGCTGTTTTCTTCTTCTCTTTTCCTTCTTCTTTTCTTTACTGGGAACAGTTCAGCCATTAACCATGAATTCAGTTTTTTGCTCTTCAAATGTATTAAAATGAATATTGGAAAGAGTAACGGGAAGCTAAAGTTTAGTTGTTGTTTTTGCCACAGCTGCAGACGTTAAATTTACGGTACTTCTTTCTGCAGATTGATCGACGTGTTCCTCCAGAACTGCGTCCTTAGCAACGGTCTATTTTCCACAGCAACAGTCTGCTGTACTTAGCAACAGTCTATTTTACACAGCAACGGTCTGCTATACTTACGGAGGCGATGCAACAGTTGGGGCCCCCCGTCGGCCCCTGTGTTCCTTTAGTGTTTGCAAACCAAACACTGAAGGTTATTAACAGTATGTGTGACAGTTTGTGCTTTTGTTATCTGGTATAATTGAACCTGCATCGTCTGTGTGTGTGTGTGCGTGTGTGTGTGCGTGTGTGTGTGCAGAACCTTGCACAACACCGGATGCATCACAGACTGCAGTCAACCCATCGCGCCGTCTGGCTCGCCTGTCGCCACTCTCTGCGACGACATCGTCCTCGGCCACTTTTACATCGTCTGATGGAATTAAATTGAAAATGAGGCTCTGTGTTTATGCGGATTTATTCATAATGTGCACGTAGGTCGGGAGAATGAATGATTGTAGAATCTTTGATCGGCGTAATTGATACGACAGCTTGGCGGGCAGATAAAGGAAGCTGTTAACACGGTTTTATCTGGGGTGTAACTCTACTCAGATGAACCTGAGGTTTGTGTCACGTCATTGTCTGCTGCCTCGCCAGTGGATATAGCTCAACCCGGGATATTACAAGATACTTATCAGCTTCGTCTCGCAGAGTGGAAAGCAAATGGAGGCATCCAGACAAAGACGGTTTCTCTCTCTATCTCTGAGAATCCTAATTGTCTGGTTTTCTCATGTAGCTAACGAGTGTTACCGCTTTTCATCCACGGTCGCCCACCGCTGAAACTCTCTGCCTCTTGTTTCCTGGCACCGCTCCTGCTTTGGCTCTGCCTCTGTCGATCTCTTGGCAAAAGACGGTCCTCATATTAGGGTTAGAGATGAACACAAATGATGATTACGTTATAACATGATAGCATCCTGTTGTTAATTCAAATTACTCCAAATTAGACTGCACTTATGAGGCTCTTTTATTGGCCTATTGCTGATTTCGATCAGCTTACTCCGATTGGCTTCACATCACAGATCTTCAGATGGGGACGCATCTATTGGTCGTCTTTGGTCCATTGATGAGAAGTTATTACCGAGATGTCTTTGTACCTAAATGATGAAATAGGTCACGTAGGTGATGCAGTCAGTCAGTGCCTTCGCGAACAATCCTTTCAACAAATGTTTTCTGATCTTCCACCTCCGTGGGAGGGATGGGACAATAAATAAAACACTCACAATAAGTGGTGAATTTCCATTATCGGGATAATCGTGAATATCCTCACAAATTGACTGCAGTTTACTACAGTGATCTGTGATGCAATAAAAATATTTGTTCCTTTTTAAAAAAAAAAAAAAAAATAATAATAATTTTTAAACTCGGAATGTTTCAAGAAAAAAACGTCATAATGTTCTGAGAAAAAAGTCCTAATGTTTCGAGAAAAAAGTCTTTAAGTAGAGCAGCCGTAGGTAGAGCGGTCGTCCACTAACCGGAAGGTCGGTGGTTCGATCCCCGGCCCCTGCAGTCTACATGTCGAAGTGTCCTTGGGCAAAATACTGAACCCCAAATTCCTCCCGAAGACAGAGCCATCGGCGTGTGAATGTGTGTGTTTATTTCCCCTGATGAGCAGGTACCTTGCATGGTAACCTCTGCCATCCTCCTGTGTGAATGAATGTGGTGTGAATAGGTGAATGACTCGCAGTGTAAAGGGATTTGAGTGGTGGCAAAGACTAGAAAAGCACTATATAAGTACATGAGAGTCCATTTACCTTTTAATACGTTTGTGTTTGTCCGCAGCTTTCTGAAACATGGAGATGAGTGTTTTGAGCCCGCGTCCTGCCCCTGTCTTTGGAAAGGAAAGGAGTATTACCCCGGCGACAGAGTCTCCTCCCCCTGCCATCAGTGGTATGTTGTTGCATTTATTAAAACTCAGCCACAGATAAACATCCAATCAAGCCTTTATGGAAAATGTTGTTCATCAAAATTAGAGATGGGACAATATTCGATGTTATTGTGGATCACAATAAAAAACACATGAATTTCCATTATCAGGATAATCTTTACGAATTGACTGCAGTATACTACAGTGTCATATCTGTGGTGCAATAAAAATATATTTTTTTTAAAATGTTGTAATGTTTTGAGAAAAAAATCGTAATAAATAGATAAAAAAAGTAGTAATTTATCAAGAAAAGTCTTGTAATTTTTTTTTTTAAAAAGTCGTAATATTTCGAGGAAAAAAGTTGTAATGCTTACAAAAAAATAATCTATGGTAAAGTGATTCCAGTGTGTTTTGGTGCTGTTTTAAGAGTTTAACCCTTTAAAGGTTCCTCTGGTGTCCTTACTCCTGATAATAACCAAATACCAAATATTAATTTTCAGAATTTTAACCCTTTAAATGTCAGTTTGTTTACACAAAACCACTGCTGTTTTTCATGACAAAAACACACACAAAAAAAAATATTTGCATACTGCAATGCTAGGTGGAATTTTCTTTTTCTGTTTTTTCAGTGTTTTAGCAGCAACATTGATTGTGATACATTATTATGTTTTTGTGTAATATCAGATTAAAGTATGATCCCCTCTTGCCTTCCCATTAACCACCATGTTAGTTAGTTGCATACATTTTCTGCAGCGCTCCATAACAGCGCAGTAATGCTCCGCTTGGAAACATTTATTAATCATTAAACATGAAAAAAAGGCTCAATATGTTAAAAAATAGTAAAGATTACAAATTTGAAGCCAGGACTGTAGATTAACAGCTTGATATAATAGAAGAAATTTGTTTTTTTGTCCTTAAGGTGCTGAAAGACATTATTTTGATTACACAGTTCATTTTTGACTTATTCTAGAAACTGAGGTTTAATTTCCAAAATTGGAGGACAAAATGTTATCAAGAAAAATAAACATGAAAAGGACAAAAATGTCCCTAAGGATGTAAATTTTGTGGGAAAATATTGTGAATCGCAATTATTTTGGCCGACATGAAGTTTTCATATCATCCCATGCCTAATCAAAATAAAATGTCTGGTGATTCCACGTGATCTTTTCCTTCCTTCATCCATTCCGTCGTGGTGAACAAATTTGTATCACCCCCACCAATCCTTCGGCAACAATATCTGTCAGAATTAAGACAAATCTCCAACAACGCTGCTAATTTTTCAAAGTCAGATTTGGCCTGAAAGTCCTGAGATTGTCAGAGCAGCGAAAGTGGCCACCTGATATCCATAATTCTCCGTTATCACGGGACAGAAAACAGAGCGGGCCCTTGTGTGACTCTTTGATTCCCTCTGCTTCATCGCCGGTGAAAGGAAACACTGATCTCAGTCATTCTCCCATCCTTCCATTTCTTCTTCGTGCCGTACAGCCAGCGAAGAAGAAGACGTAGATGACAGACTAATAGCGCAATGAGCTGTGATTCAGCCTTTTGACAATTCACCGGACACTTTTTCTGCCTGCTGTAAACCTGAGGCTCTCCACAAAAGGAGGCCATTAGACGTGAAAAAAAACGTCCTCCCACTAAGTGGGAACAAGTTGATGCTGAATCACTGAAGCTTTGCTGTCTTTGTAGTGTTTGCCAGCACGGGACCTTCCAGTGTGTGTTTCGTCCGTGTCCGTCCATGTGCATGGCTTACGGCGACCGCCACTACAGGACGTTTGATGGACTGCTGTTCGACTACGTTGGAGCATGCAAAGTCTATCTCGTAAAGGTACTGAAAGTATTTTATTTATAGTAAGAGAGACACAACTGTTTATTCATATTTTAACCCAGTAACTAATCATGTGTACAACAGATAATAATTCAACTTTTGGGACTTTTCCGCCCCTAGCGTTTCAAAGTGATGTTATTGTTGCTGCTGCTGTCGTAAAGACATTCTCCTCAGAGAAAAAAGTACAATTTTATGAGAAAAAAAGTAGTATTTTTTTCAAGAAAAATGCTCACAATTTTATGGGAAATTTCTTTTAATGTTTCTGGAAAAAAAGTCTGAATATTTAGAGAAAAAAAATCTCAACGTGTCGAGGAAAAAAAAAAATCACAATTTTATGATTAAAAAAAGTGGTAATGTTTCAAGAAAAAAAAAGTTGTAATATTTTGAGAAAAAAAAAAGTCGGAATGATTGTCATTTTTCCTGTGAGATGATAATACAAGCAGTGGCCCCCAAGTCAATTTGAGTTTGAGACCCCTGATTTACAAACTCTGCAATCACATATATATATATTTACAAGTATAAATCTGTGATATTAGGTTCAGTGTTTTGTTAATTTGTGTGATTCTGTGTTCTCTCCTCCACAGAGCAGCGCTGACGTGATGCTCAGTGTGACAGCCGAGAACGTCGACTGTTTCGACAGCGGAGTAATCTGCAAGAAATCTCTGCTGATCAACATCGGTAGATCCTTCGTAGCATTCGACGATGACTCTGGCAAACCAGTAAGAGTCACTTTCAATAAGTTTTTTATTAAGGTTTAAAGATTAATGGTGCTATGTGTAGATTCAGAAAATCCTTGTTTTTAATGACACCGGTGGCCGTTACGTGAACTGCAGTCTGCGTCATTTTGCTCACTTGGTAGGCACGAGCATAACGACCACAACACAACAGAGATATACAGACTGAATGTGATTGACTGTCATCATGTTGATACAATGCTGGAAAATAAATTACCATTATCATATTTAGAATGACGCTAGCTTACTGTTTGCAAATCACTACGGCAGCCAGCTAACATATCCATATATTCCATAGTATTCTGCTAGTGCTAACATTAGCCAGCAAGCTAAAGGTTAGCCAGCTAACAGATCCACTCAGTTAGCATTCTACCAGTGATAACATTAGCCAGCTAGCTGTAACTTGGCTACACTGCATGGATCTGCTGTTGGTTGCTTCGTAAAGTTAGCTGTTGGAAGTAATTTGCAAACGGAAAGAAAGATCAGCCCCACGAGTCTGGATGACTTAGCTAACGTTATCAGTTAGGACAGTATTATGCTATGTTAGCTAACTAGCAATTTGCAAACAAGCTAACGTTATTGGCACACAATAGCTAGCTAAAACCACAATATCACATATTTCACGTCAGGTTTTCCTCTGGGATTTTTATTAGCAACGGGGAACTCAACACAACACACGCTGTAGCTCTGCTACACACAGCGGCAGCCCGTAGATCGGAGCCTCGGCTACCAGCTTTAGCATCTCAACGCCGGCCAGCTCAAACTCCACTCCTGTTGAGATGCCCTCTCTACAACTAAAAAACTATTAATACAAAAAAGTTACACATACAGTAAGTACTTTTTTTTTATTGTGTGTGCCACATGCAGCAAAATATAAAGAGTCAGGGGCCACACAATAGTAAATGTGTAGTTTTCTCTGCAGGAAAAAGAGTATTTGTAGAGCAGAAAACATGAATACTTTGTGTTCTTTAGTTCTTCTGTCTGGACACCAGGTGGCAGCAGAGAGCCACACTGAGTTTTAATTCTTTATTCATGAGCTGAAATACACAGAAAAATACTCTGTTAGAGAAGCTGCTTACTAAAGATGTGGAGGTATAAAGAGAAATAAAAAGAATAAAAAAGTAAATAAATAAATGTGTAAATATAAAGAGGAATAAATAAAAGTATAAATAAGTAAATAAAAATGTGAAAATGTAAATAAAACATGTAAATATAAAGAGAAATGAATACAATATTAAATAAGTAAATTAAAAAATGTAAATATGAAGAGAAATTAATAAAATAATAAATAAGCAACTAAATGTGGAAATATAAAGATAAATAAATAAAATAATGAATAAGAAAATAAATATGGACATATAAGGAGAAATAAAAAAAGAATAAACAAGAAAATAAATGTGGTGGTTTTGCATTTATTTTTAGTCGTTGGACTCTGTCCCTGCAGGTGGTCTCTGTCCCTGCAGGTGGACTCTGTCCCTGCAGGTGGACTCTGTGCCTGCAGGTGGTCTCTGTCCCTGCAGGTGGACTCTGTCCCAGCAGGTGGTCTCTGTCCCTGCAGGTGGACTCTGTCCCAGCAGGTGGTCTCTGTCCCTGCAGGTGGACTCTGTCCCTGCAGGTGGTCTCTGTCCCTGCAGGTGGACTCTGTCCCTGCAGGGGGCGCTGTGGCTCCAGGCAGCAGACTGCCGTCCCAGCATCCTCTCTGTCAGTGACATCACACACACACATTACATTGACAGGAAGTGACCTCTAACACTCATCCAGGCTCTTCTGTTTTTACACTTTCAGGTGTTAAACTGCAGTTTTCATTCACAACTCAAGTTTCAGATTCAGGTCTCTGCTGTGTTCTGACCATAAACTGTGTTTTTATACTGTCTATGGTACTGACAAGTACTGACAGGTACTGACAAGTACTGACAAGTACTGACAAGTACTGACAAGTATTGACAGGTACTGACAAGTACTGACAAGTACCGACAGGTACTGACAAGTACCGACAGGTACCGACAGGTACCGAGAAGTACCGACAGGTACCAACAGGTACCGACAGGTACTGCCTAATATGGTATTCATATGGATTCAGCACGGGAAAAACAAACAAACAGACCAACTGAATGACAGGACAGCAAAACAAAATATGCATGACGATGTGTTGCTATGGTTACAGATCGGACAGACGGATTTTATCTCTGATAAAAAACTCACAATAAGTTGATCGTGGTGAATTTCCATTATCAGGATAATCATGAATATCCTCAGACTGACTGCAGTTTACTACAGTGTACTGTCTGTGATGATATACTGACATTTGGTTCTTAAAAAAAGTCATAATGTTTTGGAAAAAAGTCGTAATGTTTTGAGAAAAAGATCGTAATGTTTCGAGAAAAAAGTCGTAATGTTTCAAGAAAAAAGTCGTAATGTTTCGAGAAAAAAGTCATGTTTGTCCTAAGTGGGAAAAAGTGGGAAGGTAAAAATGGCATGTGTATATTTTGAATTATTAACCCATTTATACCTCTGGCATTGTGTACATTTGATTTTTTGCACCTACTTGATAATAATGTTTGTATTTTGTTTGTATTTGCACTGTTTCCTAACTGCGGAATAAAGTTTTATCTTTTGAACTTTGGACAGAGACAGGCTAGCTGTTTCCCCCTGCTTCCAGTCTTTATGCTAAGCTAGGCTAACCACCTCCTGACTCCGCCTCCCGAAATGTTGAACTATCCCTTTAAGGCTGTCAGAATATTTACCTGTAGAAATATAACAGTCGCTTACATTATGTTGTACACTCATTCATGTTTTTAAATGTGTTTTAACTCATCAGGTCGTGTGGGGAAACTCTCAGATGATGAAATCCTGTTTCCTGTTTCCACCAGATGATGCAATCTGACCTCCATGACTCTCTGTGTTCTCACACACACACACACACACACACACACACACTCAAACACACAGATGCACGCACGCACACACACACACACACACACACACACACACACACACATACACACTCACACACACAGATGCATGCACACACACACAGATGCACACACACAGATGCACGCGCACACACACACACACATGCAGGCACGCACACACACACACACACACACACACACACAGACACACAGACACACACACATACACACACACACACACACACAAACACACACAGACACACACACACACACAGACACACATACACAGACACACATACACACACACACACACACATACACACACACACACACACACACACACACAAACACACACAGACAC
>JAOVVB010083627.1:0-13575 GCA_028570985.1 Heterobranchus longifilis
TCGAAAGACCTAAAATGTTCCAAGTACCAAGATGTGAGCTTTTTGCCAACAAAGGCCACTGATCCAGGCTGAACTACAATAGTCACTTTAAAAAAAAAAATGTCTGGCAGCCCACTGCAGTGTCCAGCTGATAGAATCATATCCTCTGCATATCAGGTCCCATGCAAATATATCTTCTTGAAAAAACTATGTTTTGACTCAAACCTCATTGTCCATAATTACACCAAATTACACATTTCACTGCAGTTTCAATATCTGTATCTGTACAATATGCATGATTGAATCAACACTTCCTGTTTTCGTTTTAGATTAAAAGCACTCAAGCATTTCTTTGCACAGAATCCCTTCTTTAACTCGATGATTTTATTCTGATAGGGCCGTGTTGTGTAAAATATAGTGGCTTGCACAGCTCAAATGAGAAGAATATCGGCTTTTAACTGTTATTAATACAGTACTTATAGCAGAAATCCCACATAGGATATATTATGTATGTTATAAATTAAAAGCACATCAGATTATTTCTTTCTTCCTTTCTTTTTCTTTCCTTTTTTCTCTTTCTCTCCTCTCTCTCGCTCTCTCTATAAAACACAAAAATTTGGGACAGTCCTGAATTACAAGCAGTTGTCCCTATCCAGTTTGTCCAGAAAATTTGACTATATAAGAGTTTTGATTAGTTAACAGTATAGCCTAATAAAACATTAAATAGGCTACTGATGGTTGTGAAACATTCTGTTGGTGTTGACCACAAACGGCCACTGTTATGTCCGTGGCTGACATTAATTATGGCTGTTGTAGTTTTTCAGCCATGTAGGCTACAGTTATTGGGGGGGACTACTGTCTGCCCAGTGTAATCTATCCATGTACTCCGGCCCTGGCTACAACACAACCCTGGAGCCAGGCCGAGTAGAATGACACTGACACGGCTGAATTTGACGTCACCAAAGCTTGGGGGGCGGCAGCGGACCGGAAATGGTGCATTGTTTACCTGTGTCGAGCAGATCCGCTTTGAGTCTTTCTGACAGCTGGAGTTTAATTGAAGTCCAGCATGCACAGCAGTGGTAGATACGGACTGTAGTTTGTTAAGGACTTAATATCCTGAACGCAGCACACTGTGTTTGCATCCACGTGGCGAACTATGGAGGACCCGGCCACAACAGGTGAGCAGCTGCGGCTGTGTTTACTGGTGTGGCGGCGGGCATGCGTCCCAGCATCAGGGCGAAGCTCGGCGGGAGAGCGGGAGGACAGACAGCTGTTTCTCCGGGCCGTCCGTTCCGCAGCGTTGGAGGCCGGAGGAGGCAGCGAGGACACCGGGCCACCGGGGTTTACGTTACCTCTGCTGCCGTTTTGAACCAGGATCAACAGCTGAGTGGTGTAGGGAGTGGAGCAGGATTGTGTCTTCGGTTTAGCTCCACGGATGGGCTACTCGTCCTCTTTTTGGACACAGCCAGACTGGAGGACACCAGGGCTGGACAACATTGGAGAAAGAAGGATTAGCTCATTGTTTTGAGTTCTCCCTTCAGCCATGTGATGTCATCTTTCAGCTGTGAGTACATTTGGTAGCATTGTCCACACACAGACATGTTTGTTTGTTTGTTTGTTTGTTAGTTAGTTTTTTGTCAGAGTGACAGCTAGTTTAGCCGCCAGGCCAGAAGCAAACCCTTAAAGCTAGTCAGATAGTCAGACAGTGGATAAACTATCTTTGCTACCAGTAATTCAACATGGAGAACGAATTACATGCGTTGCTGACTTTGTTGTCTATGCTAGCAGCTGCTGTGTAGTTAAATGCGCAAGTGAGGAGGAGATAGTTTTAATCCGAAAACCCCATTTTCAAACGAAAACGTAGTACTGTGGGTGTAGCAAGAGTTTAGAGTGAGTGGAGATGGCTTGTGCGTAAGTGCTGCGTAAAAATGGATACAAATAGATACATATTTTGTACTATTAAATATTTAATAATATATAAGGCTTGAAAAAGTGGAAAAAAGTCATAGTATAGTATGTTGAAAAAAAGTCTTAAAAAAGTGATTGTGTAGTAAGTTGAAAATAAGTCATAGTATAGTATGTTGAAAAAAACTCTTTAGAAAAGTCAAGTCATAGTATAGTAAATCGAAAAAAAGTCATAGTAATTTATGTTGTAAAAAAGTTGAAAAGAAAGATTGAAGTGTCTGTTAAGGAAGTAATTTGGCATCCTGCAAGATATAGCCTAAGAGCTCAGATGCACCAAAAACTGGTCGGTCCACCACTTTCATCCAGACTGAAATATATAAATTGATGTTATATAACTTTAGGCTTCATATCTGGAAGTTCTCTTTGCTATCATCTTCCAATTTTTAAATCAGCCACCCTCTTTAAGAGCTTCCTTTTGTATCACTCCTCCATTTGTCAGTGTTCCTCCCTCCATTTTTTCCTCTACGACCCTCTCTCATCCCTCCGTGTCTTTCAGTGCACGTGATCGATGGACCACTGGACCCCATCAACCCTCATCCTTTACCAGTGAGTACCTCCACCTTTGATTCTTGAAACCTATTCAGATTATCTGTAGCACGCTCATCTGCTGGCAGATCTTCCTTCACCTCACTCGCTGAATCTGAATAATGTAAATTGCTGGGAAAAGTGTAGTTTTGCAGATAATTTGAACTCATCTCATTTTCTGCTGTTCTGTGATTTTAGTTGAACTATGGAGGACAGGAAATGAATCAAGTATAAATAACTAAATAAATGTTAATAGAAGGATAGATAGAAGAATAAATAAATAAATAAATCTGGAGATTAATAAATTAATACATGTATTAAAAAAAAGGAAATAAATAAATAAAATAATAAATCAATGTTGAAATAAATACAAGAATAAAAACTACGGAAATTAGGACCTTCTACCACGTGAACATACAGAAATACATGTATTTATTTGTCCTGTTTAATCATTAACTTTTATTTATTTGTTAATGCATTAATTCATTTATTTACAATCTCATGCATTTCTTTTTTTCCCTGGATGTTTTTCCAGCATTTATTTATTTATGCATTTTGTCGCACATTTATTGACTTATTTCAGTTTTTTTTTTCCTTATTTATTTATTTTTGTATTTATTTATATATTTACTTATGTATTTATGCTTAAGTCATTTCCATCCTCCATATTAACAACATGCAGGATGAAAGGTGTGCACATATCCATTCACCCAGCTGGAGGTCCAGATACATTTCTGTGTTTTTCTCATAAATGCTTCAGGAAGTATTCCAGAGAACAAACTGAAAATGTTATCCAGGCTGGTTTTGAACCACCGACCTTTGAGAGTGTCTATCTAGGATCTATCCATCACACCATGGTAGATGTGTTGTGGTAATTCCAGTTTCTCTTCATGAATGCAACATTCAATATGACAGACTGGAAAAGTTTTCTAGGCTGGAATTGAACTATCAACCTTTAGAACTGCATGCCTATGAACTATCCACTACCCCATGGTGGAGATGATATAGTAGATCTGGTGGTTCTCCTCATGAATGCAGCAGGAAGCCTACAGGAGGATAAACTGAAAACCAAGAATATTTGATTCTGTGTACCAATGATATTTCCACTACAACATGGTGGAGATGCTGAAATTGTCTCAATTTGTTGTTATGAATACAGCAGCAAGGATTTGAGAGGACAAATGAAAAATGTAAAGTAGGCTGGATTTGAACCAAGATCATTTGACTCCATGTACCTATGATATTTCCACTTGTCCATGGTGGAGATGTTATAACTGTTCCACTTTGTTTTCATGAATGCAGCATTTGAGAGGACAAACTGAAGAGTTTGACACTGCCATTGCACCAGAGTAAAGTTTCTGTGGTCATCGCAGTTTGTTTGCATGAATGCAGCAGAAAGAAGGGGAAATAAAAAACAAATGTGCCAGGTTGTCTCTTCTGAGATTTGAACGAACAATCTCTGAAATGTTAAACCATCTCTTATCACTCAAAGTGATTTGGACTGACACTCGTTGACTTGTTGTTTCATTGCATATTTATTTTATCTGTACTGAGAAAATAGCGACCGAGTTATTGATCTGACTGATATATCAGTGTTTTTTTGACAGACGTCTCTGCCGATATATTTTGGGGGGGTTTCTAGAAAATAGCAATTATCGGCCTGAACTATATATCAGTCAAGCTCTTGTTTTTACTGACAGATGTATCTATATTGATTTATCTGTGCCAATAAAAACAGCATAGTACAGTATGTCATTAAAACATCATTGTTAGGTATGTCATTAAAAATGGCGCCTTCCTTAGCAGGAATTAACTTCTTACTCTTTTAGCATATTTGAGCTGTCTGATCTGACTATCTAGACTATTGTTTCATTGCATTTTTTACTTTTTCATCTTGGAAATCTGAGTTTAAATCTCACTGCATGTCATAAGATTTGAACCCACAGTCTCCAGTGTTCCAAGCAGTCTCTTATCTCTCTGGACTATCTGTTGTGTCACATAAGTTTGTGTTTTTGACCTCTTCATTTTGAAAGTTAAACCTCAAAATCAAGTGAGGATTGAACACACAACCTCCAGTCTCCCAACAAGCTTCTTAGCTCCCTGAGCTATCTTACATGTCAGCACTCACATGTACTTAAGAGTGCTCTTGAGTGTGTGTAGATTTTGTTCTTACATAAGAACACATCCCAGATAAGAAAACATTGGTGAATGTCAGAATCTTCATAAAAACTACGTAAGTAGGTCTTAAGAAGAAATGTCTTTGTAAGAACGGTTGGTGAATGAGGGCCATTGTGAGTCCGCGATTTCTAGTCGCTGCAATAGTTATGACAGGAGCAAAGCAGAAAGTCATGAGGGGTGGTGGATGGGTTAAACAAACACAGGACTTTCACACAGGAGACCAGTGTTTGTGTCCTGTTTGGAAAATGATGGCAAATTATTTTAACTTCACATTCTACTGTATGTCTCATGCATCAACAAAACAACTGTCATTTTCAGCATTGTTTGCCAGCAAGTCAGTTTGGTTTGGTTTAGTTTGATTAGCAGCATGAATATATATCATTATAATCAATTATTGTTAATTATTGTTATTATTATTATTGTTAGTTAATTTGGTTGCACCATAGCCATAACACTAGTACCTCTTATGTTGTTTTTCTGATAAAGTAGCTGCTCAAGGTGTGAGCATTGTTTGCTGCCCCCAGAACTCTGGGACCTGTAGTATTTAGACTGCACTTACTGATACCACCAGTCAAGATGGGTGTCGGCAAATCAACCAGGACTGAAATGTTTAAGGAATATAACTTTAAACGGGAATGCCACCTAAATTAAGATTTCCAATGTTATTGCCATGGCTTAGGGAAATTCAATCAATATTTGTGAACATGAGCTACCCTCTCTCAAAGCCAGAAACCAGAGAAAGCAATGCTTTGGCCGCATAACATATATGCACAGTTCGCAGAGCAGATGTGCCACTTTTTACTGGCTATACCTGCAGCGCACACACACACACACACTGTACTGTTCTGTGAGTCACAGGCAAAACAAGATGGTGAGCTTTCATTTTTGGGATTGTGTGGGACTGTTTCTTCAGTTTTTGGACCCAGCACAGCACTGTGAAACTTCAACTTTTTCATGAGTTTGTGTAATATGGGTAACTTAAATAGACATTAATAGAAACTCCCAAAACTAAACTGCCAGTATGCTCATTGGCAATCATTAAGTAATTTCCTATGCATATGCACTGCTCTTATGGCCGGTGTAGCAAGTTTCATGAATTAATTATAATTGAAGCATAGTGTTGCAGCATATGCTCTACAAACGGTCTGGAGCTACTCATGAATGGGAGACTGATTTTGTGGACCCACAGAATGTTTGTTTTCTTTTTTTATACCCACATTAACTTTATTCTGTTGTAGTGTTTTCAGTTCTGAAACAGAAAATGCGTTTTGAAATTTGTGTTTTAGCACTTTGTGGATTTGGGAGACTTGTTCATGTTTACTAATATTGGTAAATTTGGACTGTCTTATACCATAGCTATTATGTATGACTTTTGAAAATGGGCATAGTTCCCCTTTAAGTCTTTTTCTGTTTTTGTCCTCAGTCATATCAGTTCACATCAAACCCTCTGTGTGACGCTTATTTTATAACACGTGTCTCCTTTCTTCAACCCCTCCTCTTTCTCTCCTCTGGTTTACCAGTGTAACATTCTCCTTCTCCCTGTAACCTTGCTTTCCTTTTCCATTCATCCATCTGCCAATCTGTCTCTCTCTGCCCTTTACACCTCTGCCTCCCAATATATGACTCTAACCATGTCCTCTTCTCCTCCCTCCCCTTCTGACACTCCTCCCATTGTTACATATTCTCTTCCCTTACCCCCCACCCCCCCCTCGCTCTCCCAGTTTTTCAGATGTATGATTCATGGTTCCAGTGCTATGACTGTGACATGAATATTTTACCAGCACCAAATATAATTTTTCATGAGAAAAGAAAGCGGGGGATGCAAGTGAAGGGGGAAAAAGCTAAATTAAGTGGAGTGTGTTTGGTAAAAGGCGGGTGGGGGGGTGGGGGGGGTGACATATTTTACAAGTACATACTATGAATGACTGACAGGGAGGATATTTTTTTTTTTACCTATCTCTCCATCCAAACCAGAGTGGAAGCCAACAATCCAAAATGGATGTACTGCAAATCAGTGGGAAAAATCAGCAAAAGTCTGCAGTTCCTATAAATCTATTTTCTGGAAGGTTTTTTACCAAACAGCAAAGTAAGGATTGGGGGAACAGTTTGTTACAGCTGTGAGGAAAAGCTGCTGCCACAGAGCTTTATGACTGACTGACATTCCTCTGGCGTGCATACCTGTGCAATCATTTAAAATGATCAAGGTGCGATACGTTTCCTTGTTCCTCACACATCAGTATGCGCACTCTCGTTGTGCCGTGAAGCTTCCAAAACAGCCGAGAGATCTGCATCTCCATGTGTTTCACTCTTCCCGACAATCTCCTCCACCATCACCAATGCTTTGGATTTTTGTAAAACTGCAATTGAACACACAGAATATTTGAAGTCTGAAAACATTTCTTATTAGTTATCGATTATATTTATAGATTGCTGTCACATTCCAACAGTCTTTCTGTGGCAAGAGAAGTGAAATAATCCATTAAACACTATGTAAGTGTGGCACCCTGGACATTTTAGAGTTAAATAGTATGTCCAGAAAATAGTACAGATAGTACGTATAGTTTTTGTTATTATCTTGGTCCCCCCCCCCATGATTATTATTTTTCTTATTATTATCATTAAAATGCTTTGTGACAGACGGAAACTCACCTTTCTTTAAGAGAAAGTGGTTTGAGACAGTATTCACTTCTGCCAGTAGGTGGCAGCATTGACTTTATCATACTAGTGACTGGCGCTGTTATTCTTCTATAGAGGAAGTAAGCCCAGTCTGGAACGTAAATAGCGGCAGCTATAGATGCCAATACTCATCAATGACTGTCCTTTTACTGTTTAGTGCACAAGCACCATATATGTTTATGTTGTACATCATAAGAGTTTAGTCTGATTTGCGGTGCCATGTTCTGATATTTAGAGAGCCATTTCTGTGTATAAATAAGGCGGTTAGCGACTGTTAGCTTGTAATGCTAATCTAGTGTACGCTAGTGCCATCCGTATGGTTTCCCTCCGTAAGCAGACTTTATAAGCACATTATTCTGATGCAGGATGATGTTGTAAAACAAACGTGTTTAGTGGCTGATATTGTAAGCAATCTGAGGTAGTTTAATGATGCATATGTTCTATTATTTCTTGGTAATACATTTAATGTCAGAAGTCAGGATAGTAATGTAGTTATATTGTCTAACATTACTGTAAATTGTTATTCTTCTATAGAGGAAGTAAGCCCAGTCTTAGCAGTCATAAATAGCGGCAGCTATAGACGCCAGTATTCATCAATGACTGTCCTTTGACTGTGTTTACAGTGATTTCTGTCAATAAAATAATCTGGCACTGGATGGAACTTCATTAACATCATTCAGTATGTGTAACATAAACAAAGCACACAGCATGGCTTAGACAGAGATTTACTGTATAGCATGCAACTCAACAAGGCTGTGGTAATTTGAAATACCCTTTAACACTACCAGCATTAGCACACAGGCACTACAACCATACACTGAAAAAACAAAAGGCAAGCTCTATCAAACAAAAGCTGAAAAAATCCATATACAAAAAGGCACGAGGGAATTAAAAAAACAAAAAAAACACTGGAAAATTGAAACACTAAGGGGAAACTAACCAAGGCTTAAATACAAACTGAAGCAATCAAGTGCAGGTGCAGAGGGAAGCACAGGTGAGGGGAATGTTTTGTTTTTTTTAATCAATTTTTCCATGTTCTAAACAGTTATTATTGTTGTTAGGCATCCACTAGCAATCCCCCATGAGGCCTTGGGTTTAGTCTGTTGACTAAGTATGTGTTCCTTACTTGGCAAAGGAATCGCTGTTAAAACAAGCTGTGGATTTTCAGGTTTTGTTGGGAAAAGGGCAATGCTTTAGCATTTTTAAAGAAAGGTTAGAGCTTCAGTGGCAAAACAAATGGAAATAAGATCAAAGGGGCAGATATTATTTCTCTGTGCAGTCAAGGGATGATGCAGTAATAACTAGGCTGAGACTGGGTCATTGTGGTTTGACCAATTGTCTGAAAATCATCGGTGAACATCCAGATGGTCTGTGTCTCTGTGGAAACTTGGCAACAGATCAACATGTTGTTTTCTCTTGTGATAAATACAGCAGTGAAAGGCAACAGTTCTTCAGGGAGTTGTCAGATCTGGGTCTTTCGTCTGTTTCTTTTAAGTCCATATATGCGTCTGAAAAAATCCAATCTGTTGGCAGAGCACTTGTCAGATGTCTTCACGCAACTGGCCTGTATCTAAAGATATAGGTTAAAAGCTAGGCTACTCTTAGGCGGTAGAGGGCAGCATTACGCTCTACAGTGTACAGACTGCCAGAAATTAATTAGAAGAAGAAGCAGGAAGTAACCAATGCAGGGTTCAAACCCGTTGAGAAGATTCGGCTTCTGTAAATGTTTTAGGAGGAAGGAAATGCACTCAACTAACGTTCGGACTGGATACACACAATGACTTTTGAGTAACACTGACTTAGTCAAAACTTTGTTTGTTTACAAGGAAGCTCCACAGAGCACCTTTGTGCTACATATGTACCCAGAAGTGTATAAATGAGGGCTGCAAAAGTGATCCATGCCTAACTGTCCACAGTAGAGTTGCAGTATATGCACATAATTGGATGGCTGAAGAAACCAGACATTTCTTGTTATGTATCTTTCCTCTGTAACGGTGCGGTGTTGTAGCTCTGCAGCTCAGATTGTGAGAGGAGAGACGTCAACAGGGAACAGAGTGACTGACAGTTAATGGGGAGATAGATGATCATTGGCCTATAGAGAACCAATGGTGGCAGGGGATAACTACACACACACACACACACACACACACACACACACACACACACACACACATGGTACAAATGATAACTCCATCAAGGGCACCTTGTGTTACTGGAAAATATGGGAATGTGTATGCACACATCCACACGCAATATCACTAAAATAGATCTCGCTGAGTCATCAAACTGTCACTCAAACGGTTCCCTCTCTTGCATATGAATTTAGATATAACCGTGAACGTAATTTGCACTAATGCACCACTGTGTTTCTGTGCTGGTGTGTGCATCATTTGAGCCAGTGTAACCTTTTGACCTGCCTAACCTCTTAAAGCTGCTCTCTCTTTCATTCCCACAATATTTCATTTAATTTATCATTTGCAGTATGGAGATAATTTAGCCAGCCTGAGATTTTTTAGATTATTTATATCTGAGGTCACCTCAGCTTGGCTCCACTTGCATGACACTCACACCTGGGTCAAACTTGTATTTATCATTTATTTGTGTCCCTCCAGCTTTTAATGCCAGATATGTAGGTTTTGCTACATTATAGGATGGATTATATAATCCATTAGTCACACAAAAATAAGGGATGTTCTTTAAAGTGTCATATCACCCAAATCACATTGAAATATATTTTCCCACTTACCCCTGAAGGTAGCCTGACATCCCTGGACTAATTTGCAAATGCGAATGAGTTTGGAACCCCCCTAGATTTTCGATTTCCAGGGGGCGTTATCAACAGCACAGAGCAAAATGCCTCTGGACAGAGCTACAACCAATCAGAGCAACAAAACGTGACCTACAACCAATCAGAGAAACGTGCTGAGAGACACATGCAGGTTGATGGCGTTTGGTCTGTTTTGAAACAGGAAAAAATGGTGACCTGGTTGCAGACGTTCTCAAATTACTGCTACTTAGGTGAGAAATAGGCAACACAGTAACATAATTTGATCAACACCACCTAGTTTGACAGTTTGGTCTGAGTTTTGTGAGTCTGGTGCATTGAGCTGGACGAACTTTCCATAACTACATTCTAGCATGAGTCATGACGATCCTGTCAGTCAATGCCAGTTGCTTTCCGTACATTCTAACATGACGCTCCTCTGTCAGTCATCGTCTTAAACCTGCCCCATAGATTTAAACAGTTGTGATTAGATCTTCAAGATTCCGGTCGATGGGAAATCCGAACGGAGGGAGGCCAGGTGGATTCTGCTGGAGTAAATGGAACATTGGCTCGGCAGATAGCGGCTGATTCCCAGGCTACCCTAGAGGCATTAAGCCATGTAGAAAGTTGGGGTTGCACAGTATTTGCCCAGGTTTAGGGATATCTTTACCACCATCCCCCATCCCCCACTGCAATGGATGTGGATGGATTTTGTTTGTGGTGCTCAAAGCACTGAAAATTATCTAATTTCATATGTGACTGCACTGAAAATGATATACTTTCATGACCTGCTCAGTCAATTGAATATTCACTGCAGACAAACAGCTGCATATGTGCTGTAGTTAGAATAGAATAGTGGTGGAATATAGGCGGAAGACTGGCGGTGCCACGTGTGCACTGCACATGCATGCCACGCCACGAAAGAGACTCGGCAAAACATGAAAAAATAGCAGATAAGGGGGCACCCTTATATGTATGTATGTTTGTTTGTTTTTAATATAATATTTATAATATTTTATTATAAAAACTTTCTCTGCATTTTTTTTTCTTGGTCTCCGCATGGTTGCGCTCCAGGCAACCGCCGATGGGGTATGCCAAGGGCCGGCCCTGTAAGCATCTTTCTGTCCAATCCACCCAAACTCTGACCTCTGTTATATCAACTTCAAATGTTGACCGGATTGGATGCAAACTGCTGAAAGTAGCGTTCCAGCTCAATGCTACTTGAATTCTTAATTTCTACTTTCATCAACCAGTTGTTGGCAGATTAATGTTGTATAGACCCCTGTATGTGCAGATAATAAATATTTAGAGGCCCTATATTGTTTCATGCACTGTTAGCTGGCCCCATACAGGTATAAATTATACATTTATCACATGCCATGAGTCTGTCTTTTTCCTCTCGCCAACTTTGTACACTCAGCGTTTCACTGCCTTTCAGCTGACCATGACAAAGCGATTAAACTATGCTTAAAGCTGCATGTAGGATAGCAAAACAGCTCCACCACCCTGGAAAACAAAGGGCTGAAAGTAACACACAAACTACAACATTTAATGATTCAATTCAAACTTTATTTCTGACTCACAAGAGGGTCCATAGAATAAAAAGAAAATAAGACATACATGATAAAACCACAACAATTTATCATTCAATTAAAAAAAACAGGTCATATGTAGGCTTTCTCGCCAGTGTCTCCTGAGCCTTGATGAGTACCGAGTGCAGCTCTTCCTAGGGCTGGTTAATATGAACTCTGACTCCTCCAAGCAACACATGAAATTATACATTACGTTTCTTAAAAGTGCCTCACATGTAGGAACGCCAGAGGACACAAACAGTTGACTGGCACTATGCCATCTACCTGAAGCAACAAACTCATTGCATCATTGTGAGCCACTATGAGCCTCCGCATACTACTTTTCTATAACGTTTACTCAAACAAAAATATTGTCCATTAAAATACTTTTAAAGATGCTACAATAACATAAAAATTCTACACACATGGGCTTTAAATTGTAATAGAAATAACATTATAGTGCCTTCAGGGCCAGTTAGCGATACCACAATTACAAGTTAATGTAAACAATATAGGCATGTTTCTATGATCTATATATAAAGTTTGATCTTTGTTTTAAATATAAATGTAAGTTATATCTCTGCCTCCATTTTTGTTCGTACTGTGAGAAGCAGGGTAGTGGATATATATTGGGCCATTTCTTTTTCAGAATCCCCTCTGCTGTCTTTTTCTCAATATCTCCTACTGCCAGCCTTGGCTTTTTTGGGTGTGAGTAGCAAGTCATTACTATGACCCGATTATATTGGCTTAGAGAGAAACCGTCTGCATTTAGTCTAACTGATTTCAACGGGACCAGATGGCAATCTGCCTGCCTCTGTATTTATCTCTTCCTATTATACGCTCTGCCTCACTCACTCAGACACACACACACACACACACACACACACACACACACACACGCATTAAAACTCTCATCCTACATCTTCCCTCACCTCTAATTTTACCTTTTCTCCGGCTACGCTGACCTCAGAGTAGGATGGATGAAAACTGAAGTAAGGTGCTGAAAGGGAAACGGAGAAAGAGGGGTTGTGATAGAAGGGAGAAGCTGACAGAAATAACGGCAAAGAGTGATGAGACCGAAAAGGAAAACAGGATGGGGGTGAAGGGAGGCAGGTTGGCAGAAATAAGTAAAGCAGAAAAATACAGTAAGGTTACTAGGAGGAGAAATAGCAATGCCACTTATAATGCAAGAAATGCTGAAAACACCCTCAGTGAATGTGACGTTGCACTGGAAACTGAATTATAGGCTGTAAGTGTTGAGCCCTTTCAGAAAGTTACACATACCGCAATCTCTAAACAGATATCTGAAAATGAATGGGAGAAGATTTCCGTATCGGAAGTGTTCTCTGTTTGTAGTTGGAGTAGTATTGGGGGGCGTCCTGAGCAGAATTCACCTAGGGCTCCCAAAATGCTAGGGCCAGCCCTGCCCATTGGCTATTGTCTGATGAGGATTGCACTTTTTTTTAAAGATTATTTTTAGTGCTTTTATTGCCATTATTATTCGATAGCACAGCTGGAGATGGACGGGAAATGAGGGAGAGAGAGAGATGGTATGACACGCAAAAAAAGGGCAGCAGATCGGGTTTGAACCCGGGCCACTGTCAAGGACTCGGCCTACATGGGGCACATGCTCTACCGGGTGAATTTATCTGCATGCTAAACCCTCGTCAGACTGATAGCTGATGGGTTCTAAGATACTGACCATTTCCGCCAGAGGCTAAATCGACTTTAATACATTGTAAAGTAATATACAACGACTACCTGTCAATATGATTGTGTCCCAGTTTAACAGGAGTGACTGATCAGTAGGAATCAAGCAAAATTGGACTCTTTACTGTGAAGGTTAGCAAAGATCAAAGAGTTCCAGAATTTCCTTGGAAGGGTGTGTCATATGACACACCCTTCCAAGGAAGTTAC
>JAOVVB010083674.1:0-13573 GCA_028570985.1 Heterobranchus longifilis
TGCATGTGCACTTTATGTTGTCTGTTTAAAAAAAAAAAAAAAAAGTTTAGTCTTCCTCTCTGGGTTAGCTGGTTATTTTTTGTTAATTTATGTTGTTAATTTATGTTGTCAGGTCAATCTGTCTTGTCAACGCTAGCCAGCTAATTAGGCCTCTTAGTTAGCTAGTTTAGTTTTTCTGTTAATTTATGTTGTAAATTTATGTTTGAATATATGGTTGAAGTGACAATAAAGCCTACTTGATATAAACTTTATATAATGTAGTGTAACGTAGGTGTGTAACTATCTGCTCTCGTGTAGTCTCGAGTCTCACCACTTGCCTCCATAAAACAGGAAGTGATATCATTCAGTATTTCTGACACTGAGTCATTACCCATAAACCCTGAGACCTGTATGCTAATGATAAACAATACAGCTAATGCTAATGGGGAAATGTGATTTGTTGAACTGGTTTTGTGTGTGTGTGTGTGTGTGAGAGAGAGTGTGTGTGTTTGTTGGTAACTGTGTTTATTTCTGTTAGAGTGATTACTTCGACATCTACACACAGTACTGCACCAACTACCCAAAGTAAGTCAAAGTGTGTGTATGTGTGTGTGTGTGTGTACAAGGGGTTGGGGGTAGCTCAGTGGTTAAGGTATTGGACTCTGGTTTGGAAGATCTCGGGTTCAAACCCCATAAACACCATGTTGTCCCTGTCGGGCCCCTGGGTGCGGCCCCTAACCCTCACCTGCTCAGACGTGTAATGAGTTAAAACCATAAGAGAAGGCCGTCGCCCAAATGCCTGTGAAATGAGATTAAACATGGAGTTTATTAATGTGTGTGTTTGTTAGCTCGGTTGCTGCGCTAACAGAATGCATGAGAAATAAAACCCTGCTGAAGTTTTTCATGGAGAGACAGGAAGCTCTGCAGCACCCACTTCCTCTCGGTTCATATCTCCTCAAACCTGTGCAGAGAATACTGAAGTATCATCTCCTGTTACAGGTGTGACACACACACACACACACACACACACACTAACTCACCAGTGTGGAACAATAATTGTGATGTGTATATGATGTATATATGTATATAAATTTTGTGTGTGCGCGCGTGTGTGTGTGTGTGTGTGTGTGTAGGAGATCGCGAAGCATTTTGATCCTGATGAAGACGGTTATGACGTGGTTGAAGAAGCCATTAACACCATGACTGAAGTCGCCTGGTACATAAACACCATGAAGAGAAAACATGAACATGCTGTCCGACTTCAGGTTACCCCACACACACACACACACACACAGTAACATGGCTTACTAAGACCAACAAAATACTCGTCAAACTTGTTTTGGAGTCTCCTATAACCAGAGCTCTTTCAGGTCTCTCAGGGTTGAGGTTGGCCTTGATTAGTGTTAGACGTAGCTTCCTCAGGGGTTTGTAGACGTTATTCCAGATGGATCTGGTGTAGATGGGTTCTGCATGAGGTCTTTAGACCAAGAAACTAATTTGTTCTTTTGTTTTTCTGGAAAAAGTAAAAGATGCAAAAATAAAAGATGCTAAATAATAATAAAAAAGTGTTAAATTATTGATAAAAATGTTGGAACCAAAAAATTTAAACACAGATTAGAGAGAGAATCCTACGTGAAAGCTACATATTGCATTACATGACTGAGAATTCGTTAGTATCGTATACACATTTGTGTTTGTTGTTGTTGTTTTCAGGAGGTCCAGTCGTTGCTGATTAACTGGCGTGGTCCTGACTTAACCACGTACGGCGAACTCGTTCTGGAGGGAACCTTTCGCTTTCATCACACGAAAAACAACAGAACGCTCTTCCTGTTCGAGCGAGTCCTACTCATCACCAAACGACGTGGAGAAAACTTCCTCTACAAAACACACATTTCTGTAAGGCACAGCGAGCGATAAACTGACAAACGCTTGTTAGCGTAAATGCGTTAATACGTAAAATGTCCTGATTTATTCCCACGCATGAGCTTATTAATATGCTAATGTTTATATAGTGTTCGACGCTGATGCTAATGGAGGGAGCAAAGGACTCGCCGTGTTTCAGTGTCACACACTACAAGCACCCTAAACATCCTCACACAGTGCAGGTGAGCTCAGACCCACATGTCAAAGTGAAGTTCAATTAAAGATGATCAGAGTGGAAGGGCCGAGCTTACATTAGAACCACTTTATTCAGAACTTTATTCAGAACTTTATTCAGAGTTTTGCTTCTTTTTCATGTTTAATTTTAATAAAACTGAACTAGTTGATTTGGTCATTAGTGAGTTTATCATCTCTCTCAGGCCAGAACCTTGGAGGAGAAGAAACTCTGGACTCACCACATCAAGAGACTTATTTTAGAGAATCATCACACCACCATTCCACAGAAGGTGCTGCAGCACGCACACACACACACACAGCCACACAGCCACACATATAGACATATACACACCGACACACACACACACACACATATATAGACACACACACACAGGGAGATATTGTTGTGTAACTTTCTGTTGGTTCTGTTTCAGGCTAAAGAGGTGATTTTAGAGATGGATCCCATGTGTGAGTTTAACACTTTCTCAGTGTGTGTACGCAATCAGCATGAAGTACTAATTATGTAAAAAGCAACACATTTAGTGACATTAAAATAATCAATACATTTAAATTGTCATGATTAAACAGTATTAAAACCTGGGGCCACATTTATCCACCACACAAACACAGAGTTTTGTGTTTATTTGTCTCTGTGCACTGAGTGGGATTGATTGAGTTTTGCTGCGTGTAAGGACATGCCTGCGTCTCCACACACTCACTGTACAAACACCCCCTAGTGGTAGAGAAGTGCAATTATTAAATTTAATTCAATTTCATTTGTATAGAGTTTTTAACACTTGTCGCAAAGCAGCTTTACACAATCAAAAGATATTATGGAAATGTGAATGTGTGTCAATCAGAATAAAGAAAAACTCCCTGAGATGGTAACAGGAAGAAACCTTGAGAGGAACCAGGAACAGGGAACCCATCTTCATCTGGGTGATAACGGATAGCAGGGATTGATCTGCATTCATACTGTGTGTTAGGAGGCTGGAAGTTCAGTATAACAGGAGATGTGGAGAAGTTTATATGGAGTCCAGTTCATTATTGGAGGCTCAGGTAGACTGTAGGAAACTCCAGTCCTGAACTACCGAGCGACTGCAGCCACGAGTCCTCAGAGAACAGCTGTCTGCATCAGCCGAGGACGGGACCGTCTTCATGGTAAAGTGGAACCGTCTCCAACCAGAAGAGGGACACCAGGACGAGTCAGACAGATCCAGAGGACAGAGGGGGACTGGATCAATGGCAGCTCAGGAGAGACATGTGTAGTGAGCAGAGGTGGGTAGTAACGAGTTACATTTACTTAAGTAACGTTTTGAAAAGTGAGTAGTTTTACTGCACCATATTTTTACTTTTACTTGAGTAGATTTGTGAAGAAGAAACGCTACTCTCACTCCGCTATATTCGGCTCCACACGACTCGTTACTTTTTTAACCATGTGTTCTACACATTAGATATTCTTTGTTTTTGCCAGAGAAATGCCGCCGGTGGATCGACCACATGACTGTGTTTCACCAATCAGACGTGGCAACACTAATCACATGACTCTGTTTGCCCAATCAGCCTCAATAACAATAACCACATGACCACCAAGCTGCATAGCGCTTCAGCCGTTGTAGACAGCAAAGGAAATAAGTCGCGGTTAGTTTAGCTGTTTTATTTAATGCTGCAATGTTAAAATATATAATTAGCAAATAAGCTAGAGGCTAAAATATATATAAAAAATGTTTCTTACATTTGTTCTGCTGGACACAGTTTACGGTAAAGTGAGACCTCTTGTACATACTGTATGTTCTAATGTTATTTTCTATCTGCTGAGCCATTTGGAGGGAAACTGAATATACAGTAAATCTTACACTGGAAATAGTTTACACTGTTCAAACATACACATACGTTACCTAAAGTAGGGATTTGTTTCAAAAATCTTTATGTTGTGAAAAAAAGTGAGATTAGGAAATTTGTGTTTCTTGTTCCTTAATTTGATATTTTGTAAAGATATTTAGTTTTATTTATTTATTTTATTTTATTTATTTAAATAAATAACTACATAGAAATCTGACATTATGATGAAACAGTTACTCAGTACTTGAGTATCTTTTCACCGAATACTTTTCTACTCTTACTTGAGTACAATTTTTGGCCACTCTACCCACCTCTGATAGAGAGAGAGAGAGAGAGGGAGAGAGACAGGGGAAAAAAACGAAGAGAGAGGGTGAGAGAGAGCAGAAGAAGAAGGAGTGATACCAGTTACTGTAGGTATGGTCACAGTCCCCTAATGTATAAGGTGGATGTACCTTTAGTTCAGAGTGCAAGCAGGGACTCTGGCAGGACTAACTATTGACAGAAGGAAACACAGACATGAGGGGGAACTGGAATGTAAAGCAACCTGTCACTCCACCATCAACAAACCTGAGTGAAATATGTTGAACAAACATAATCAAATATGTTTACAGTGCATCTGTAAAAAAAAAAAAAAAAAAGTAATATTGTGAGTTTTTTATTAAAACTTTTTTTGGCGGTAATTTATTTTATAAGTCAAAGTCATATATTCTAGAATCACTACACATCAAGTGAAATATAATTTTTTTATTTTTTATTTTGAGGATTATGACTTTAAAAATCCAGTATCTCAAAATATTAGAGTATTGCTTTATCAATGCATGGAAAGTTGACTAGATGTGAAAAGTGTGATAGGAAAAAGCGCACAAGCAACAGGGATGAGCGCAGGCTTAAGAAGATCATCAAGCAAAGCTCATTCTAAACCTTCTGGTTCTGTTCTCTGATTGGCTGTTATGATTTTTTGTTTTGGTTTTGTTTCACACACATGCCATTGTATAAAGGTTCATTTGAAATGTTCATGTTGAATGTTGATGCAATCTACCCTTCATAATAATCCTTTAATTAATATTACATGTGTTCAATCTTGTTATAAATTTATTTCCTGTTATTTTTTAAATAAGCAATGTCAATATTTAATGAATTATGATATGGAAATTTACAGCAGCACAAAAGAACCCATGGTATCACAAACTCTTTACCTGTTCTAGAACGTTCCTTATTCAGCTTTATTCTTAACTTGAACTCATGAAGTCCCTAAGTGATATCTAATGAACATCCAGGTGCAGTCATGTGACAATCTGTGAACCTGTGCTCCCATGACATCACTTTCAAAATAATGGTGTGCCTACGTAGTGACAGAAATCAATCATTTTAAAAAGCTTGTTTTTTTGTAGCTGACATTACGTTTAATCCTATGTAAAAAATTCTAATGATTTAATAACATCTCATATTTTATGTTTAACCTGTTCGGACTGCATTTCTTAAAAAAAAAAAGAAGATATGAATCAAATAAAGAAAAGACTGCTATAACATATGACACATGTTTAACCCTGAAGCTGTCATGTGACGCCAGGTGACGACGGTCAAAATGTGTTCCATGTGGTCTGTGTTATATCCCCATAATTTCCTTTAAAGGGCTCCTATGATTTATCTTAACAAAGACTTTGAACAATAATAATTCATAGTAAAATTTCCAAATCAGCAGCAGAGACAGATCTTATGACCTCAAGATTTGGTGTTAGATTCTAACATTAATATTTTAACGCAATAGCCTCAAAGCAAATGCAGTCTAGAGACTTGACTTTGCAGATTTTGCTATAGACTATTATCTTGCGAATTTTTCAAGTAACTCCATATTAAGCAGTTGAGAGCCAACAACAAAGTCACCTAGTGTACAGTAGAGCCGCTCATTTGGAAATGCTTTAAACCTAATAGCTTTGTTCTGCAGTGTTTCCGTACAGCAGGTGAGCTGTGTTTCCCCTCACCATTAACCAGGATTCAGTAAAAGTTACACAGCAGACCTGAAACTAATCCAAACAATTGGAAAAAAGAACAACAGTATTATCTTTTTCTCTGTTTGTCTCAGGTTGGGAAACACTGAGGTCACTGTGGTGACAATATCTGTTTCCCTTTTCCAGTTTTACCATAGTTAACCCCACTGCAAGCCATATTACAGTGCTTCCTGCATACGAACACACGTCCTTGTGAATTTTCACCTTGCCAACTAAAATTTGGCAAGAAATTTGCCACGGCCTATGAAGCACTTACGTCATACGAGCGACCCGGGCAGTCACGCATATTTCCGGCTACGCGTACTTCTGGGAGCCTTTCCAAACTTGTTTGCGTCAGTGGAAAGCTAAGCGAAGCGACTTTACATATTTTTTGTGGTTTTTTTTGCATTTTGCATTTTGCGTAAGATTTAGTGAAGACATAGCACCATGGGTTATCAAGGACGGTAGCAAGAAGAAAAGGGAGTCGCTTTCAGTTTGGTTTTTAAAGCAGCCGGTGCCGAGAGAAATCATAAATTAAGGTTAAATGAGATATAATGTCCATGTACTGTATTTCATATTTCACTTCATTTCCCTGTCTTTTCTAAATGTTTTGATTGTTTTTTTTTATGCAAAAATATGAGTATAGTGTTGGAAATTGGTAATATTGGTAATATTTTAGAATGGATTATCTGCGTTTATATTATTTCCTATGGGACAATGCATTTCACAATATGAAATTTTGCCTCAAGAACTCGCCTCTGGGATGGATTAAATTTGTTGAAGTACTGATGCATCTCGAAAATAAGAATTCGAATGCTCTGCAAGGTCTACACCGCTGAGAAGTCAAGTTCACTGAATCCAGTTAGCTGGGTAAGAGACATCTAACTATTGGACACGTGCAAAACAACTGTCACTCAAATCAGCCATACCAAAAAAAAAAAAATGGCTTATTGTACTTTTAACTAATAAAAATTCACTCCCTGTACAGGTGTCATTAATGGGAACCAAAACAGTTTTTTGTACCAGGCTGTAAACTGTAAACCGGGCATTTTAACATCTATAGTGATAGACTTAATTTTGGAGCCAACTCCTAGTGTTCATTCGAGGAACTGCTCATTTCGGCACTTCCGTGCTGGACTTATTTTTCAGAAGCAGAGGTTGGTCCTTGAAGAGCTCTGCGGAGTTAAACGGGACAGTGAGCACAGTGCATTACAATCAAACATCTGCTTCTATCTGACAAATAAGATTTGCCTGAAAACCTTTTAACACTTTAAATGGAGAACAATTTTAAAGCATAATTGAAACTTTTACTTAAGTATAAGATTAACAAAAATGTTTTAAACTGGCTTCTGCACATGAATAAATGCAAACTGATTTATAATGAGCTGCTTTTATTATTCTGATGATCAAATGAATCATGCTACTGCATTTACATAACGTGAAACCTTTTATTTAGGAAAATGCGTCTTAAATACTGCAAATTTAACTGCAATTTCCTAGAATTGTTTGCTTATTTTTTGCGCCAGCTCGCCCCTGCTGCTTTAGTTTTCTGTCGTTTTTGCAGTGATGTTAGATTTTATCACTTTCTTATCACATTAGTGCTATGAATCACTTAGAGAATGCAAAGGCTGCAACATGCTGTGGTTGAAACTGAAAGATGAAAGTCAGAAGTCAGACACAGAAAAATTCCCGAGTTTTAATGTTAATGCTTACAGTGTTTATATGAGGAGCAGATGAAATTTGGTTCATAGGTCAACAACGGTAGTCTGGCCGTTTTTATTCTTCTTTTAATTTTTTTTATTCTGTTATGATTATTATCATTTTTGCTAATACACCAACTGAAAATAAAACAACCCAAAATAACCAAAGACACTGGATATTTAAGGCTTGTTTTTTTTTACTGTTATAGATCACTAGCACCTTCATCAACAATTACACTAAAATACACAAACTTTCTAAGGGTAAACAAACAAGATCTTGTTTAATAGCACGTAATAAAAGAATGAAATTCAAAAACAAAGGCAAAGTATGAGGGCGAACATGTGTGTATGATGTACACAAACGACCATATAAGATAATTTATGAAGTAAAGATTTGAAGAGGGAAAGGAAGAATACACAGTGGAGGTCATCTGCATATGAGAAATACGTGCATCGTGTCTCCTTCTTTCCCACGTTAAGGCTGACACACCACATAAAGAAAAAAACAAGTTTGTCTTTTTGTGTGGTTTTTGAGACATTTGTCTAAAGGTTTTGAAGACACACCTGCTCCATCGAACACAGTTGATCAAAGCTTCGTTGGAAAACCACCTAACCTGGGCTGAGGCCTCACGTCACCATCACATTCATTTTTCAAGATCAGCCGGGACACGTCCACCAAATACACTGTTCTGACATCACCATGCATTTTAATAATAAGGTATTGTCCTTATAGTAAGAGAAGAAGATAGTGCAGACCGGTGTGTGTGTGTGTGTGTGTGTGTGTGTGTGGTGTGGGGGGAATACAGAGCTGAACCGGGAGAGGAAGTGGGTAATCGTACGTGATGCGATTCTGCACATCTGCTTCCTGTTCCTATACACCGTCTATGTATTTCCCCATTTTTAAGCACACTGAAGGTATTTTCCAATCATCTAGAGTCATGAGTAGTAAGTGATACCTGTTACCGACATCTCGAGGAATATCCCAAATTAATCTTGTTACAAAAACAATTTTTTTAAATTTGTCTACACACAAATCAATGAAGAGTTATTAAAAACATATATATTAAAATAGTTTACTGAACTCAAAGAAGGACAATTTCCTTTAGTCTTCTATTTTGCTCAGCTTTTTTTAATGAGTAAGCATGCAAGGAATGCAATGTTGCATCTTAAATGAACAGGTTCCTTCATTTACTCTCTTAAACGCCACGCCTAGTTTTCCCCATTTTGCCTGGAAATTCTTGCCCTGATTCAAAGGATGACTGTTTCCACATACTTTGGTCCTCATGCATGTGTGTAATGCCATTTGAAAGCCAAGACTTAGTAGTTTTTTTATCAAACTGTAAAAAAACCCAAAAAAAAAACAATTAATATATATATATATATATATACCCCTGGATAGAGCCGTGTCTGTTGCTTCAGGTGAGCACAGTGACCTTAGCAAGTCTACCAAGTCTACTATAGACCTTATGCATTAGTATACTTAGTAAGTATTATTATACTACTTAGTAGTATTAGTAAGACTCGTAGGTATACTAGCGCTGGCTCATTTGGTGCTTTTGGTGTGAATAAGTCAATAAAATGGTTTGCATGGATAGAATCCTGAGATTGCTTTGCGACATTGACCATTGCTAAAAGCGCTCTATAAATCCAATACAATTAAGCTTTCTATCAGTATACTGTTGTACTATATTGCTTGTAGTTACAGATTTGAGGCTTCAAAATGATGTACAATATTCCTGGAGTGTACAAAAAGGTGAAATATGGGTGAAGGATCTTTAAGAGGTGATATCATTTAGTGATGACATATGTTCCATAACGGTTTCCTTTTTCACTGTAATTTCCCACCTTACATTAATAAACATCCTTATCTCTGTTTTTGTCTGTGATATCGGTGGATAAGTGATTCATTCTGAGCACCGCTGTGTCACTAGCTGTGAGGAAAATTTCGGTGACTGTAGTATTAATTCACTAATGAGAAAGTAGCAGTCCAGAAATGACTTAGCTAAGAGTATAGATGTCTTCTGATGCGAAACTGCTTGTAAATGTTTTTGACAAATTACATTTTTACATGTGACACACCTCATTAGAAAATGTCCTATATCAGAAAACCACACTTTTAAACAAGTACAGGATATTAAACTCACCAGGTGAGCCGTGCTGAAGTGAACGTCAGGTGTAGCGTTAATTTCTAAGAATGAACAAGATACATGCATCTCTCACACCCGGCAGTGATACACAGTCGATCGTTTTCCAAAGCTAATTTAAAGTTCTTTGTTTTTATTTCACAAAAAAATTAAGCCAAAAACAAAGAAAAAAAAAGAGCAAAGAACAAGGACAAAAAAAATGCAATTAAGCTCCCACTATAAATCCTCCAGTAATGTCACTGCGTATAAAAGCAAATTACAGAAATGTCATTCAGTATCTCGATTGCTTAAAAAACACAAAGAATGAAAAAAGAAAAATATATATATAAAAAGCTTTCTCAAGAATGCGGATGACTTGCTTATTCAGGGACAGTGTCTTGTGGAGGGACGGCCTTATAGTCCACTGCTGCTTGTGTCCTGTTAAAAAAAAAGCAATAACAAAAATATAAATACTTTTGTGCTTCTGTTCATTTAATTTTAGTTTAAGTGTAAAATTAAAATATAATTATAATGATATTAAAATTATACTTCTTTACTTCTCAGAGAAGTTGGGGAAAAAAAGAGACCACATTCAAGAGATTTTTTTTCACCATTTGTTTGATTCATGTTGTGATATTGATCATGTTAACTCCTTGTAAAAAAAATTGTCTGAGTTTCCAACTGTTCCAACTCCAACAGTGGATTATTCAGCCTGCAGTTGTGTTTGTATCAGTGTAAATATACATATTTAGTGTCCATAATATGTTGGTGGAGTTTTAATAGAAAATATAACAAACTTATGCTTTGAATGTGTTTTTGTCCTGAGTCACTCGCAGCAAATTGGAACAAGGGAAAAAAGTGTTGAGTTTTGTCATGTCAAAAAATCTTAAAACCATAAAAAGCATTGATATATTGATAAATATAAAGTTCAGTCTACAGCATCATCAGCCCGCTCGTCTACCGGTTTCACTTCAGTAGCTGAGGACAGCTTTTTATTATAGAAGTCCATGACTGCTGGGGAAACTGCAATGGCATTTATTATTTTGCCCAGTTAGTAGTTCAATTTTACTGATCATGTGACAGAGGAAAGCAATGTGATTGGTTCTTTATGGATGCATCACGTTTACCTATGAAATGAGGCCCCTCGCTGTCATGTTTGGCCAAAAATATGCATGTTTAAAGCTTCTAAAAGAAGTATATATAGTGGTTTTTGAAGTTTTGTTATAGACAAATCATCTGTGCTTAAAGGAAAATAATTTGTCAAAATGAATAAAAGTCCAAAAATGTTGCTTATCGTGTTTTGCAGTCAAACTGTTCATATGTAAATATTCTACTTTTAGTGGTAATGGTATAATTTGTCAAAAAAAAAAAAAAATGTAAATGCACAAAGATATTTGGATAAGATATAAAAAAATCAGCACAAAGATATTTATAGAAGTGCAAAACGGATTAGATCAGAACCACACGTCATATTTTATTCATTTTTTCCTGCCGGTGAGAGACTCACTCTCTAGCCTTGGCGGCGTTGTATTGCTTCTTCTTCAGACGATGAGCGATGAACCACACCAGCAGCACGATGAAGGCCACACACAGCAGGGCTCCAATCACTGCGCCCACTATGGCGGCATCATTCATCTCTGGGCAACCAGATTTAACGAGCTTGTTAACACTAACAACAATGTCATTTGGTCTTCAGAACATGAACATTAGAAAATGGTGGTGTGAGAAAAATGCTTTAAATACAGTATGTTAGAATTAGCAATGTATAAGTGTAACTGATACACACACACACACACACACACACTACCTGAGCTCAGATCAACAGTGCAGACAGAGGAGCCCAAAACGTTGGAGGCGTTGCACTGATACGTTCCAAACTCAAATTGAGAAATGTTTGTGATGAACAGCGTGCCAGTCTTCACATCTTCAACAGAACAAAAGCAGGAGGTCAGCCGATCATGTTTCAGCTGCGCAATGCATAAACTTAGATACAGGTTTTAGTTAATGTTTACAATAGACAACAGAATGGAAGAAAAAAAAAAAAACTCATTGAGTTTGACTGTAGCATGGACAGGCTGGTTTGTGTATTTCAGTATTACTCTGTTGATCTCTGAGGATTTTCACAAACAACACACCATTAAAAAATCACACAGAATGATGCAAAAATCACAATCAGCACGGTGAGCTAAAAAGCATCTCAGGAATTATTTTTTAAGTTAAAGCACTGCTGTGACTGATTAGAAATATGAGTTAATGAGTTAATGCACAGGGATATACAGTAGATGTTCCTAATAAACTGGATGTGTATATTTAATTCAGTAATAAATAAATATAAAACTCTGCATTCATGCCAGCTAGAGACAAAGCCACAGAGCGCTAAACAAAGTTCTCAATTCTGTAAAATTTATTACAGAATTGGAAGTGATGGTAGAAATCCAAAAGACACGTTTTTCTTCGTTCCCAGAATCCTGCTCTTGCTCTTGGAAAAGTTACTCCTATACATGTTTAGTGCTCGAAAAAAAAAAATAGAGGAATCAAATACATTCTAAACAGGTGTATGCAGATATTTTACTGTAGATTGTATATATGTTGGATAAGACAGGCCACGCCCACATCTGATAGTGATAGCACTTGTCACAAGAGACAAACTACATTATAGATATCACGAGTATGGCCTTGTCACTTGCTAGTGTGAACACAGATTTGCCTTTTCACTGCTCTGGATATTTTGCCCTCTAGTGGTGACTTTCAAGCATCACAAGAAGGATGTTGTATGTTTTTTTTCGAACTAGCTGCAGTTAAAATAACACTAGCTAGGTCGCATGTTAAAGCTAAATGCACTGAAACAAACAAAATTTCAGAATTGGCCCAATTTAAAAGAACTTCTTACTCATAGTGTAACTAAAAGATAAATGATTTTCAGCATCTGTGAGATTTAAAGCAGGAACTTAATAATAACTGATTGTATGAGTGCATCGGCGTCTAAAATGTAAGAAGGTTCGGTTGCATGCTTATCCACTCGGTATCTCCTTGCTCAAATTTTAATAGGAAATGAATAATTTCTGGTCTTCGGTTGTTTGGCTGAAGCAGGGAAAAGGCAGCATTAGGATCTCACACACACACACACACACACACACACACACAAACATACTTGCAATGCCCATCACTTGTGCGCTAATCCCCTGATTCAGTCTAGTCCAGGTGTATGTAGGGGAGGGGCTTCCTTTCTCCGAATGGCAGGTGAGGGTGACCAGGTGACCCGTCGCCACGTCTCCATGCACAGCGCAGAATGGGTGTGATGGTTTCTCTTTAAGATTAAAAAAAAGAAAGATGCATTTTACAGCATTACTGTGAGGTACGCTGATGTGAAAATTATCAGACAATACTTATATCAGTTAAACAACAAAATAAATAAATTGAATAAATTCAAACAATCAAACTATGAGATTTCAGCCTTTGTTAGTCTGTGGCAGAGGCTGAGTAAAATTTAAAATAAAAAAAATATATATACTAAATGTTAGTCCTATTAATATTAGCATTTTTAGATTAAAGTAATACGAGATATGTGCTGTGTTTAAGATCGTACTTTGGAGCTGAAAACTGAGATATTCGACAGATTTCGTTTAAAATAAAATTGTAAGTCGATACAAACTATTCAAAAAGTGAAAAAAAAGTAAATACTATATATTACTAGGGGCGTTCAAGTCAACCCGGAACTTGTGATGAAATTTCTGGTGAATGAAGGCATAAGTGATTGACATTTTTTTTTTTTCCAATTTTCTCCCCAATATTAGTCGTAGCCAATTCCTCCCCATCACTAGGGGGCTCCCACATTAAGGCTACT
>JAOVVB010083682.1:0-13573 GCA_028570985.1 Heterobranchus longifilis
GATGGATGGATGGATGATGGATGGATGGATGGATGGATGGATGGATGGATGGATGGATGGATGGATGGATGGATGATAGGACAGAGCCTTTAGGGTCCACAAAGGACAGTCATGACTAGAAAACAGTGAGAAAAAAAAGGAAAAAAAAGTGGTGGAGTCTCATGCACATTGGCTTTCACATAGTTATGACAGCATGAGTACAGGACTATGACGCAGATGCAAAAAGCGTATTGATCGAGTCAAACTCATGAGAAATCCACAGGCATTTAGAACATAAAAAACTGTTAAGTCACATGAGGTTAAACACCACATTTTCTATGGAGTGTCCCAATGAGTGCCAACCCAAAATTGGCTGGAGGCTGGCATGCCACTGTATCCTTCCATGACAAATGTAGTTTAATTGCTCATGTGAGTCCCAGAATGGATAGGTTTGTGTTGTGGATGCTCGTGGCTCACAACTAATCTCTCACAACAAAATAATCATTGGGCTGATGAAAAATGTAGTCTATTCAGGCTAATGAGAACAACATGCTCAGCTGAGGGTGAGGCATGAATAATGTGATTTATCTGCATTAACAAGATCAGTCCAGCCACAGAACATTAAGACCACTGAAGGAAATAAATGGTTGTTTTCACAGTAACATCCCCTGATATTGTTCAACTCACTGGGAGCTAGTCCATCATCGGTAACAGCGCTAAAGAGTGTTATGAGCGGTGCTCTGGGGGAAATTGTGTGTTAAACCACTTACTTGATCTGCTCAGAAACAAATGTGACAAGTAATACATTCCAGTGGTTTTCAATAATGTGTCAAAGCTGCATGGTCTTTGGAAAGATGAATGTCGAGCCCCAACATATCCTGATCTAATTATCCAAAGCTAAAGCACCCAGTGTGGTTGAGTGTGGTTTAGAAACGTGCTCTATTGCATCCAACAATGATGTCATGGCATCCTGGAGTACCGTACACATCACGGCAGCAAAGTGAGAAGCAAACTACTAGAAGTCAGCAAAAACGTGATTTTCAGTTAAGTTACTCTTAATTTTTCCTCTTGTGGGATAAACAGGTCAAATTTTGGTATAGCCTATGACCAAATACCTGCAAAACTAATGCCATTCCCATCAGCCTCAGCTACACATTTAGTGCTAACATGCTAAACTAAAATGTGTTAGCATTTACAGTGTGTAGCTCAAAGCATCACGGTGCCTAACCTTTGGCTGTTGCCTCTCGTTTATCTAAGGCTGAATTCCTGCTGTAGCATTAAGAAGGATAAAAGAAGCATTTGAGCCTTCACCTACAGGGTCATTTTTCAAGACACTTGACATTGCGGTGAGAGGTATTACCATTAAAAAGCATGAATGGAGAGCTATAGGCCTTGTTAAGCTACAACATATGGATAGTTGCTAGGAAAAAAATGCTTGTCACATTCTCTTCAGGGATGCTTCACTGTGTCGCTGATGGTTAGTGACTGACATAAGGATGAGTTGAGTACAATTACACTGTTCTTTGTATTGTTCTTTATAATAATGCACTTATATGAATGTTTTTTCCTTTTCATGTTCTCTCGATACCCAAGATTTGTTCGGTTGTTATTATTATTATTTCAATGAAATTAAACTTTTAAAATTAATTTCACCTCCATTTTTGATTATTTTAATAACATCGGGGCAACCAATCCCATAGTGTGTGACAACCAACCCCACAATGGACATGGTTGTCACAAGTGCACAAGACGTGTTTGACTGTCCATATATTGTGAACAGAATAAGCTGAAGGAGAGTAAGGTCACTCCATTCCTACCTGACACTTTAAAGGTGAGTTCAGACTAAGGCTGCACAATATATTGTTTTTTTTATTGTCATCGTGATATCAACGCAAACGATGCGAACATGCGAAGCCAACACGCAAATCCGTGTCATTCGCATGTTTGGCCGAGTTGAAATACTTCATAAATTCGGGTGACGCTGTGTGGTGAAAGCCTGTTAGCCTTGAGATTCTCCTGCGCAGCACAGCCCTGATGGATCCAAACTCCAGGGTAATCGTATTGCAAAGTGTAAAGTTCACAATTTGGCGCGTCGGCCAAACTTTCGTCCGAAGCACTAATTGAAAATAGATTGAATAGTGGAATACAAGTTTGTGTAGGGCAGGTCTCTGATTTGAGTATACAGATAGTACAATATATCAATCTAATGCATCACTGTTGCTATCCCATTGTTGCTCTTCCTCCTCCGACATCAAAGACTGTGGTGATGCAATGACTGTAAAGTGATACTGAGAGGAGAGCAGAGGGCCCAGAGGCAGATCACAAATAACACTGTCCAAATAAATTCCAGCAGCGTGGGAGTCCTGTGTGTGTGTGTGTGTGTGTGTGTGTGTGTGTGTGTGTGTGTGTGTGTGTGCGTGTGTGCGTGTGCGTATGTGAAAGGAAGAACTATATAGAAAGGAAGGCAGACAGACAGGATAGGATAGTGGAATACAGATCTCACGCTGTCCTGAATCAAATTATAGCTTCACAGAAAGCCCCTAAAGGCAAATGGAACATTTTTGTTGCTGCTGGAACTCTAATTTTAGTAATAGTTGTACTTGCACTTGCAACACAAGTTCACAGGGGCCTTACCACGTACTCTGATTGTCTAACGTGTTACAAACATGCTCTGGGATGGAGCATGATCGTAACTTATTTGAACGATGCTGATAACTGTATCAAAAAGTCATTAATGGAAGCTTTGCATTGCTTGCTAATCCAATCTATTTAATGTAACAGTTATGCACTTAATATTTCCTTGTGACAGGGACTAATCATGCCCCTGTTTTAGTCCATATTACAATTGCATGTTTTTGATTTTCCTCAATGAGACAGGGGCTGACTGATTTTTTCCCCTTTCTTTTAAAAAATACTGTATGCAGACACATTTTATCCACTGCTGAAGGCAACTTACCTCTTGAGAAAAAGGAGAATCAAACCAGTCGACTAACTCCGGGACAAGTCAAATCTGTGTTCTGGTGAAGCTGCTGCGTCCTCATGTCCGTCACTGTCCGGGATCTTTTCCAGGTAAGGATGCTTCAACTCTCAGTGACCTTTGCGCCCTCCTATCATCTCCGAACATCCACGTACGTCAGTCGAATTTCTGTCTGGAGCAGGTTCGGCATTTCGGTGAGAATTTCACTTCTCTTGTCAGTTGTGTGTCTCACTTCAGATTCTCGAGTCATGCCAGTCGGCTTTAGTAATCAACACACTCCTTCAGATCTGTGCATCCCTGTCATTTCTGTCACTTTGTCAGCCTGTCTGCTCTTACTCTGTGTATTGATTTCTCAAACATCCTCAGATCTTTCTTCTACTGTTGTACGTCTCACTCCTTTCAATGTGTCTTTCTTCTTCTTCTCTCCTTCTTTCTCTCTCTCTTTGTTAGCATCATTTTCTCTCTCTCTCTCTCCCTTCAATGACTCTGTCTTTCTACTTCCCTCCCTCTTGCTCTAAATCTTCCCTCAGTTTGGTCTTCAGACAGGAAGTCTTAGTATGTGTTTACATTCTGCCGGGACACGCACATGCATGCCCATGTACAGCAGGCTATGCACACACACACACCAATGTTAGAGCACACATGCACAAATCTTCGCACACGCCAGATATCCTTGGACACACAACATTACAAGCACAACTCATACACTAAATATGTGACATATTGTGGAGGTCCATAAAGTCCTTTTCCAAACTATCAAATATTTTTATATAGATTAGACTACTGTAAAACTCAAATGATGGAGGTTCTGCACATTCTCTCACATAAAATAAAGAATGGAGCTGGAGTTATAGTGTAACCATTGAGATATACTACTAGACTGTACATTACATTTCAAGAGACATGGGAGGGGAAATTATCTCAAACATTGTAAAGCAGGTGGATAGAAACATGCTTTGGGTAGCAAACCTTGTTAACCTTATTCTAATGTTAAACTGTGCAATGATTCAGGAAATTGAATTACACCCATTTTGGAAAAACTCATCAACCCACCAGTATATAATCCAAAAACCTCCTAAAATGTTGCCACTCGACTGTGAAACTGAATTTTTGTAATACCAAAGAAATAATATAAAGATAATATTTAGCTTTAAGAACTCTAAAAGTGGATGAAGAAAAAATAATTCAAGTCATTTGTAGAAATCAACTGCATGTGTTCCATAAATGTCTTCCTTTTTTTATATAAAATAATAACATACTAGTAAATTAGATGTCTTCTATGAAGGAGGAGGGATTTGGTCAACCCCGATCTGTATCTTATGATAAATGTGAATATGAATGAAGAATGATTTATGGGATTGAACTGGAAGACAAAGACAGACAGCCCTCTGATTTGTGCTAGATTAAAAAAAAAAAAAAAAACATTACTCACAAAAAGACATGTGTATCTGTACACTGGAACACATCATGTTTCTACAAACATTATCATCAAAAAAGATTTAAAAAGAAAGTTTTGTGATCAAATGTGATTGTGATGCAACACCAGTGCTCTGTCATAAAAATAAACTCAAAACACAAAATCTTGAACCTGAACAGACATTTTCATCTCACTCTGCTGAGCTCCAACTACAAAACAAACCAGTGATTTGATGTTCTTTTCATCCCGACACTTGTTTTTACTAAAAGCTAAAAAAGAAACTGTGGCAGACAATATCATCTTAATGGGGGTAATCACTTCTCTCAAGGTGATTAACCCTCCACTGCCTGTACTGTACTGTACGAGGGGAAATCAGACTGAGACTGAATATAACATCAGGAGGATATTGAAAATAACGGCAAATACTGTGTTATGGTTTAGGTCATTTGTATTGCAGATGTTATCTTAGGAGGAGACGAATGATTTGACAGGAAAAGAGACACAGAAAGCGTCTTATCTTTTCTACATTTTTCAGAAAATGCACGAAATTACGTTTTTTTCAGATACATTACATTACACCAAATGGATGTCCCATTTATTTCCTGCTGCCAGAAGGTGTTTGTGTGGGTCTTTGTCAAATAGGGAGAATAAGTGACTGTATATGTTAACATGCAAAACATCAGGGTAAAAATCAGGGTTTGTATCGAGTGTACTGTATAAATGTTTTGTGTATCCCCTTAAATGTATGAATCTAAATACACAAACTCCTGTCCAAAAGTTGTATTCAAATGTGAGGCTCAGTCTGTCTCTTTATAACGTGTCCCTGGACCTCAGCTCCATCCATCTTGCAGAATGAGACAGGTTTGTGTCTCCTGGTTTCCTGTCTAGAGGATCATCATCACTCACAGCTTGTCAGCGTTCCTCGGAAAGATCCGGAATAACGGATGTCAGGAGAAGAACCATGGATCAACCTGTTACTGAGGGACGAGCACAGAGAGACGGCGCAGGATGGGGACAGAAAGGACAGAAAGTGTGAAAGAAAAAAACAGACAGAGTGAGTACAGCATGTCTTTCTGTATGTAAAGGTGTTGGAATGACAGATGGATCATTATATGGCATATGTTTGCGTGTGCAGGTACAGAGAGAAGTGCATACATGTGACTCAGTCCAACCAGGGGAACTGGAAAGCTTTGTTTATGTCAGGAACCGTCTGAATATTGATGATGGACGAGAGGTGACGAGGTTTCTGCACTTTTTACTCCGCCCCCACCCGTCCTCTCTCTCATGGTTTATTTGTCAGGAATGAGAGGGGGATGGATGGAGGATTACGGCTGTCCTGCAGTACTTTTTTGGCACTGGTGGCGGTTATGAGGACAGATATGAGGAATCGATTGCTCGTTCGAATACTTGCACATATCCCTCTTGTTGAGATGCAAGCAGAAAATCACATTGCTTGCCCACTACATCTCTTGTAAACCATTACCCACCACATCAGAGTATTTATATTCAACAGAGTGAGACTTAAATGACCCCTGAAGAAAATGACTTAGTATGATTTTTACAATGTGATGCTGAAGATGGGGTGTCTAGGGGTTTTTGCCACTAAAATCACCTCATTATCGCACACATGGTCGACTTTTCCTAAAGGTCCCATATTGTAAAAAGTCTTTTTTGATTAGAAAGTAGGTCTAGGTAGGTGTAGTCTCACGTAGCCAGACCTCCACAGCGCTGTGTCCATGCTGGGGGAAGGTCTGGATTCAATGCGCTTTCACTCCTGGATAGTGAAAAAAATCCTTGTCCTGTTTGTATTTCCTTAAACCAATCACAATCGAGCCACGACTCGACGGTGCCTCTGCAAAACAGTGTCGGGAGGGAACCCATTTCGGTGTAACACCTCAAATGATGTAAACATAATCTTTGTAGATCTTTACAACCATTCACCAAAAGAACAGAGCAGTCCTGCCTTATTACATGATCCAAATCTTCAAAACTTGTTGTTGGTTTTTCCGTAGAGAAGGGACTTTGAGAACTGGAACAAGGACTTCCTGTTTCCGGGCCAGGCAGATTTCCCGTAAGCTTTATCCTCTGTTCTTCTGGCAAGCCAGACTAGTCTAGGTGCTGTATAAATACTGTGAAAGACAGGAACACTCATTCCACGGAGAAATGCACACAGCCCGAATTCAGAGACTGCGCTTTTAAACGAGCCGTCGGGACTTCTGTGAGTTTGTGATGTCACAACTATACTTTATGTAGATAGAAAGTGCTGCTACAGTTACTCCCTGATGATGGTGCAGATGCAAAAGACCCGGAAACACTTACCAATCAGAACAGACTGGGCTTTTTCAGGAGGGGGTCTTAAAGAGACAGGCGCTAAAATGGAGCATTTCTGACAGAGGGTGAATACAGGTATATTCAGACAGAAAAATAATGTGTTTTCTGAACATTAAAGCATGTAAACATGTTCCAGTAGAAATCCAAAATACAAGTATGAACCTGAAAATGAGCACAATATGGGACCTCTAAACTATGGCAATAAACGGTCATGTGCTTGTTTCCAGTGAGTCCATACATGAGCCCATGTCCCAGACTAGCTTTGCACCCTTTGCTGAAACAGTGAGATAAAGTCCTTTTTTAGAATTAATTAATCTTAATTCTTGGAATTAAAAAAAAAAAAAGATTGATGGAGAAAATAAGGTAGTACGTTTTTACTGTGAGCTGATTCTCTACATTGTATAGTGTATGCTGCAAAGCCACGTCTCCTGTCACATCTACACTCTAATCCCCGCTGACGATTGTTTAACCAAATGTCACACTCACAGAGCACGTACACACACACGCCTACAGAAACTTTGTGATATGCCTCAGACTCGCTGTTTAATTCACTGTCAAGCTGACAAAATACAGGTTCACAGTCCCCTGTCCTCACATTTCTGGAACACACTCACGCACATGCGTGCGCACGCACACACACACACACAGTTTTGTGCCCCGTGTGCTAAGATGCCCAGTAGCAAAGTGGTAAAACAATATTTATCACTGTCTTATGTTTGGTATTAAGCCTGGTAGGTGGGTAGCCTAATCATGATGAATATCACAGACTAATGATTGTTTTAAGTAATTTAACTTGTGGTGTGTTAAATGTCTGTGACAGAAACTTATACAAGAGACTGTGAGAATTAAAAGTGTATGGACACAGCACAGAGACATGGTGAATGTTATTGAGTACGTCAAAACTGACAGTATTAATGTGATCTCAGAAAAAAAAAAGGGTTGCAGAATAGGAGTGACTTTGTTGGTTTGACTGGAGCACAAGAGACATTCCAGCATCTTTGGATGTGACCTTGATCTAATGAATAATGTTATTTCAAAAAAAGTCTGATAAACATTGGCACAAAATAACACACACTTAAAAACAAGACTTAAAATGAATTCTTTGAATGTTTATTATCAGACACACACATTGTATTTGGACACATCATTAGACTCGGCAGCGATCCAATGAGATAGTATAATGACAAAATAAAACACAAATTCAGTGCATACTGGTTCTTTTCCTGATCTAAAAAAAAAAATCAATACCCCAAAAATGTTGCATGATTGGATGTGTGCTGTATTATTGTAATGGCACTTCAGGTAAAAAGAAAAAAAAAAAAACCATTGACATACTGTATAGTAATGCTGGCCTTTTCATAACCGACAAAATAAAATATAATAAAAAAAAATAAAGATCGTACGTTAATAAAATCCTACCAGCATACATTCATTTTTCCTTGTGGTGTTCCATCTCACAGTAAAACCAGACAGATTAAGGCCTTTGGCTCACAAAAAGGAAACACAGTGGATCATAATAAATCTCTATCACAACTTTTATAAATGCACTTGAATCATGTTGTCACCTTGACAATTGATAAAATTCAGCCACAGTCGTTATACTGTCCATTCACACAGCTGAAGAGGAGCAAAACAAAGCAAAGGGTTTCTGCAGTACCACATACAGTGCCAAAACTGGCCATCAAAGGTTTTAAAAAGACACTGAAAGAAAAATCACCTGAGTAAAATGTTGCTATATAACTTGATACAGACGTGAAGCCTTCCTCCGTACGTAACAGTAGTGTTTCAATCAAGATTCAGTGTTTTTAGATATTCCCCCCCCCTGGTACCTATTCTTACCTCCCCAGCTTAAAGAAACTTTTTTTCAGGAAGAAAAAAAACATTACAGGAAGATACAACAGCCAGTGTGTCTAATGTAAACATGCTGTGATCAGGATGTGATCACTTCATCCTGACATGTAAAGTGTTTGTTTGTTTGTGAGACGCATACAGAAAAAGTGTATCTATGTATGTATGTACTGTATGTACTGTGTATATACAGTCACTGGCCACTTTTAGGTACTGCCTTAATTCTTCGTGGCATAGATCCAACAAGGTGCTGGAAACAGTATCCAGAGATTTGGGTCCATATTTATATGATAGCGTCTCACAGTTGCTGCAGATTTGTTTCCGTTCCACCAGATATTTTTTTTAATAGCTGATATTTATACAGGTCTATGTGGACAGTGTGTGCGTGTGTATGTGCGTGTGCGTGTGCGTCTCAGTCAGCCTCCTGCCTGTAATGCAGGACGTAATAGTCGTGGACGTACATCAGGACGGCGAATGGCTGACCAATGATGAGTGACATCCAGACTGCAGCGTTGCCGTAGTCACCGCGCAGGAAGCGACCAACAAACCAGGCTAATGGAAGCTGATGAGTAAATAAAAATAGAAATTAAATAAGCATCGTGGGTGATTGGGTTTTTAATGATTAATTACAGTCTCACAGTTTCTCTGTGGTTGTTCTTCTGATTTCTGAGTTTTGTGACTCAGCAGCACACTCTCATGAATAACAAACTAACAAAGTCAGCAAAGACCAAGAGGCACTTATACTGCCTATTGTCCAGCTATATTCCCCATGATACATCAAATATGCCTGGTCACGCTAATGAGGTTATTAATTAAGTTAATGATAGTGAAGCCAAGGCCAAACACTGACAACGCCTTTTAAAATATCACAAAGGAGTCAAAAGAAACATCATCCACTTGTCTTTATTTGGACTTTTAGTATGATTGGGCTACATAAATAAACTATTTTCTAAATGCCACCCTACCTCTAGCCTACCTACACTCATTTTCTTTAACCTTTTCAAACATTAAAGGGATAGTTCGGATGTTTTGAAGTGGGGTTGTATGAGGTACTTATCCATAGTGTATTACCGACAGTAGATGTCGGTCACCACGCCCCCAGTTTGGAGAAGCAGACAGGAGTCCTTAACTTATTTTAGCCACCTAAAAAAGGGCCACCTAAAAAAGTCAATATCAGTTTAAGTGTACGCTATATTTTGAATATTTTCACTGCTTTATCTTGCCGTCAGACAGTCCTTTACGACGGGTTACAAAGCCACCAGACTCCTTTGACAAAAACAGTAATTTTACCTCGCAGAATACAGTTCCTAACCCTTATAAAACACCAAAGTCACACAACAACACAAGCAAACTAACCAATGGAGGCAGCGGAAGACCGGCAACTCCTGTGTTCTGCGAGGTAAAATGACTGTGTTTGTCAAAGGAGTCTGGTGGCTTTGAAGAGAGCATAGATGTAAACAACGGCTTCAGTTCCCTGTCGTAAAGGGCTGTTTGGCGGCAAGGCAAAACGCAGAAAATATTCTAAATATAGCGTACACTTGAAATTATATTGAATTTGTAGGTGGACCACTTCAAAACATCCGAACTATCCCTTTAAGAAGGAATTTCTTACAACAAATGTGTGCCTAGATCACAATGCATATTGTGCAGTTTTAAATAAAAAAAACGTTTTTTTAAACATCAGTACAATACAGGTTTGTGCTGACCACAGCTGCATGTTACTCGCCAGTGATATATGTTGGGTCTTACCTGAACCATCATGCCCATGAAGGCCCAAAGTCTGAACATCCTGAGAGGAACACTCACCAAGTACTGACACAGAAACAGAGACACAAAAACCATTACATCAAATAAATTGTGTTCTCTATAAAATATAATCCGGACAGGAACATTTACCTGAGGACACTGAAGACCTATAAGGTGCAGTGTATTCAATCTACTGTGTCAACATAAGCAGAGAAAGAGTGTGCGTCGGCTTTTACCTCATGGAAGAAAGCCGACATGAAGAAGACAGCTGATTGGCTGACTATTTTACTAAATCCTTTCCTCAGCAGCGGCTTGTAAAAGTGGCTGCAAGACAGACAAAACAACAGACGTTGAAATGGATGGACATATGCTGCAGAATGTCAAGTAATGATTTCATGAGACTTATTTGTTTTGTCAGTTAGTATCTGTTTTCCTAATGTGTGATACTGTTTGTTAAAATATCTATAACTCTCTTATATGCTGTGATTCTCCCTCAGTGACAGGAATTCAAAGTAAATAGGCTTTAAATCCTTTAAATAGCTTTTCATTTGCTTTGTCTTGTTTAATATAACCCCACTGCATTTGCTCCTGCTGCTGTGTGAGCGTCTGTGGAACTGGCTGCAGGCGGCGTATTTATTACTCGCACTTACTCTCTCGCAGCCAGATGAATCAATTTCCCCAAATACATCAGTGTGCCTTGTTAAGTCTGCCTCCCTGCATCAAACCCGCTGCCGTCCCCTGTGTTCAGTTCTATAAATTTCATTGCTCCCTCTCAGTGTGTTAGTGTGCGAATAACTCACCGTAGACACCACTTGTGTACAGGGATGTTCCAGTTTGCCCAGAAATATGTTATCGTCTCAGAGTTCCTGAAAGAAGAGTCAGCAGATAGAGTGTTGAAACATTACAGGGTTTAAACAATGGATCTGAGGCAGTTGGGTCAAAATTGATGAACATTAAAAGTCTAAAATCTTTTTTGTCATGCAGGCAAATAGGAAATAATAGCAATTATCCTACAGTACTTTGAGTGATGGAATTGATTTACTAATATCAGAAAAGGTACAATACATAAAGTGACGCACCTCTCTATTAGTTTTGCAAAGTACTGAAATGATCTACCACACGTGCTTACATACATTTTGCATGTAAATCCATTCCCATGCACACAAACACATAAATGCACAAACACTAGACAGAAAGGAAATACTTGATATTGTGATTTCTTCTTCTTTTCTTTCCCCTATCATAATTACATGGTGTAACAGTGTTTTCTCATTTCTAACTATTCCCTAATTTATTTTCTATTCAATTCAGTTCAGTTGTATTTATAGTGCCATATCATAACAAAAGTTATCTCAGGACACTTTTAATTTAGAGCAGGACTAGAGTGTTACAACGTGACAGTGGCGAGAAAAATCAAAAAATGCATTTTACAGAAAAAAAACTGATGTCTCTGCTTTGGGATAAATGTTTAAAGTAGTTGTCAACATTGTTATTTCACAAGAATATGGATGTTACATAGAAAGGAAGGAAATACTTATTGTGATCATTTTAAAAATGTTTTTCCCTCCTCTCTTCACTTCGTGTTTGTGTCCACCTGTATTATCACATTCATAATTCTTTCCTAATTTCTGTGATTTATTTGCTCAATGGGTGTACGCTGAGTCTGTATGTGTATTTGCTAGATAAATGTCATAAAACTATAATCATTTTAATTCCCTGCTGGGTCTAAATGGACTGAGACTACTACGGACTTGAGGTGATCTCTACTGTATTTGATGCCCTGTCTGTATTTTCCTTTTATGCCTCTCTTTCTTCCTGGGACTACTGGGAACCTGTAACACAAAGCTAACTCCTGATAACATGGGAGCTCTATCATATTTCCCCTGGTGACCTGTATTCCACTAAAACAAAACTACAAGTATAAAAAAGTAATAAATTCACAGACACAAACACACAGAAACTTACCACCAGTCCTTGTAGAACTGTCTGTCTCCAAAGCACAGCAGCTCAGCGGTGAAGTTCATAGACGAGTGGAAGAACCAGTAGAAAAACATCAGCCACAGCAGGTGATTAGGAACCTGCAGAAGGGTTAGAGAAATGGAAGGACCCAAATTAAAAAAAGATATGCCTGTGAGACGTTTAAGAGGAGATGTTCAAACTAACAACAAATAAAAGCCTGATGCAAAACTTGGAGCATGTCAAAACAAAGTGAGTTAGCATGTATTTGACAATGTGCAATATGCAGTGCAATATCCCTGTGATCCTTCATTTCTGTAACAATAACATTTGGAAGTTTTGATTCTTATAATGTATTTATCTGTAACAGTGACTGTGGAGCTGTGTTATAGTTTCACTATGATCCCCCACTAGAAATGAATGTGAGTTTCAAGTGTGTTAGTGAACATTAGTAAAAGGTTGTACTTGTACATAAGTATGTAGTGTTTTTACTCACAGCTAATCTTAGAAGCCTCTCAGTCATCCGTGACAGATCCATGTCCTACAGAGGAGAGAGCAGAGAGCCACAGGTCAACACACATGACACCATGTTGTTTTGTGCAGTAAGTTTCACTGTCACTGTGTCCTCCTCACCTCCAGTGGTTTCATGGAACTTTGAATGATGGGAATCATCCACTGATAGAAAGAAAATACAAAGCAGCGTTATGCCATTTTCAGACGTGTGCTGTAAACTGTGAATTTTTACATGACATTAAAAACTGACTGACAAATATAGTCACGTCAGTTTTGGTTTACATTATAAGACTGTACCTGTTGAGTGAGACCAATTAACAGCTGGGTGAAGAACAGCTGGGGGGGAAAAAAAAACACGTCAATAAAGTGAGTGACATGATCTCACAGAAATAAATCATTCCCAAAGATCGACAGAGAATATGGGGAGTGCATCACATCACAAACAGTGAAGCTTTTTGAACTTTTAAAGAACTTTTACTGGAAAATAGAACAGAAATGGTTACATTGTCTGACTGTCTGAACGCTTGTGTTATTTGCCCTGTTGGATTTTGTCGTCACCAATGTCCCTGAATCTCTCAAATGTAACTTGATATGTAAAATATTATCAACACTGCTAATAACGATGACCAAAACTACAAATATAAGACCCAGTGTTTTCCCTGAAATAAGCACAATTACTTCAAAATGAATTAGTCATCCTCTTTCCCAGCATGTAGTCTGACGGGCTTACCAAACAGTGCGGGGATAAAGCCTTACTTCCTGGCCGCACAGTAAGTCCGTGTCTGTGTTCTCTTTCTCAAAGTCGC